>JAOWBW010003040.1:5000-20000 GCA_026119855.1 Campanula takesimana
TCCTATTGCCCGAATTGATCGGTCTTTCTATCATGATGCGGTGTATGTAGTGTGTTAGTGATTGAGACCGGATCCGAAGATTGCCTACGTTCCTCTCAATGTGAGAAGCTCAGGTCAGCGTAGTTCGAGAAGAATTTAGAATAGGCAGAAGAATCAGGATCATGCATAATGAGGGGGGAATTACCTAAAGATTAGGGTTTAGAAGTAGTTCCTAGATCATCCATGGGTTGATGAACCCTAGATCATCTTCGGCTATGAAATAACATGTTAACATGAAGATCGTGACCCTAAATATAGCATAAATAAGGTTTTAACCTAAGAATATGATGAACATGCGAAGAACATATTATGAACATATGAATGTCATGAAGAAAATATGAATAAAGATGTTAGGAACATGAATATTATGAAGAACACATGAATAAACATATTAAGAATATGAATATTATGGATCTAAACTAATAATCGGACAAGAACATGAAGAAAAAGTTAGAAAACTTACATTTGTTGGCAAGAAATAACCTTGGATCTTCTTGGGATTCTTGAGAGTGTTTTTGGAGGCTTGAATGACTTGACTGGGAGCAAAATCGTCACTTGTGAGCTCTCAAATTCGGATCCCTAAACCAATAGGCTGGAATTGGTTTATATAGTAAACTGGGGAAGATCTGACGGCTGAGATCATCCGGATCAAGGTTGGCCGCCTGGCCATGATTTAAGCTGGTGACAAGAGTGGCCGCGTGGCCAAGGTTGAAGCGTGGCAAGGTGGCTGACTTGATTCTTAAGCTAGGGTTTCTGTATGGTTTTAAGGAAACCATAAGTTACCTATTTTGATAGATTTTGTCATAAATGAGGTATTTCGGGAATCCGGGACAAGTCTTTACAAGGTTTCTAATTCCTATAATGTCCTTGTATTTTTGGTAAAGCCCTAATAAACTTATTTTCAGGTCGGGTACTAACAGTAGCCCCTCGGCGACGCTTCTTGCAAGGCAATGTGGAGTCGACGATAAAAGAAGGATCCGTTTTGAAACATGAGTTTCAAAAGAGATGAAAGGTAAGGGAACGGCTGAACCTTGACAGGCGACCTACGTATCCGCGGGGGAATCAGCCAATCGTAGTTCAAATCTGATGGGGAAATTGAGAATGATTGTCCTCTGATGGGGAGCAACGTCTTCTGCTGGGGAAAGTGCATCTGCTGGGGATGATAGATGACCACGTCGATCGGATGGCTGAACCTTTTCAGGTTTCCTACGTATCCTCGGAGGAATCAAGCCGGTCGTAGTTCGAAGCGATTAGGGAAAAACGAGTTATCGGACTTCTGCTAGGGATAATAAACCTACGGGCACTATCCTGTATGAAGAACGAACATTCGTTAGGAAATGAAGTCATTTGAAGCAAGAGGGATAATGGGACAATAAAGACTACGTTGTCTAAATAATCCTGAAGTGGAGTAATAAACGCTGAGGTAAGCGCAGACAGAAACGCTCGGGTTTCTGCCGATCGGGCTAAAATAATGGATGCTGGATCTTTCGCAAACAGAAACTCCGAGGCTTCTGCCAGTCACAATCGATCTAGGATGCGTATGTCATAGAGGCGCCGAAGTCTCTACAACCATACGAATCCTAAGCAAATATTAGGAAGTGCTAAAATAATATATGCTGGATCTCTCGCAAACAGAAACGCCGAGGCTTCTGCCAGTCACGATCGATCTAGGATGCGTGTGTCATAGAGGCGCCGAAGTCTCTACAACCATACGAATCCTAAGCAAATATTAGGAAATTCTATAATAATAGATGCTGGATTTCTCGCAAACAGAAACGCCGAGGCTTCTGCCAATCGCGATCGATCTAGGATGCGTATGTCATAGAGGCGCCGAAGTCTCTACAACCATACGAATCCTAAGCAGATATTAGGAAATGCTAAAATAATAGATGCTGGATCTCTCGCAAACAGAAACGCCGAGGCTTTTGCCAATCACGATTGATCTAGGATGCGTATGTCATAGAGGCGCCGAAGTCTCTGCAACCGTACGAATCCTAAGCAAATATTAGGAAATTTTAAACGCAAGCAGAAACGCCCGGGTTTCTGCCGACCGCGCTAAAAATAATAGATGCTGGATCTCTCGCAAACAGAAACGCCCGAGCTTCTGCCAATCACGATCGATCTAGGATGCGTATGTCATAGAGGCGCCGAAGTCTCTACAACCATAAGAATCCTAAGCAAATATTTGGTGAAAAATGGAAATCTTAAGGGGTTTTCCGTACCCAAAGGTAACGAATATCAGTTAAAATAGCGTTTAAGGAACCTACAATGGATAAACAGGTTAGGGGTAAAAATGGGATTTTACATGCGGAGGCAAAGATGATGGATCGTTATTAAGTCGCAAATGGGATGAACTCTCAAGGAGTCATGAAGGTGATAGACTCTCAGGGAATCGCAGAAGTGATGGACTCTTGGGGAGTCGCAAAGGTGATGGACTCTCGGGGAGTCGCCAAGGTAAAGGACTCTTTGGTGAGCAAAGGACGACCACGGAAAGCGTAATGTTTGGGATCCGCTTACCCTAAATTAGGAGGAATACATAATATGAGGCTAGAACCATTAAGATGAAGGTATTAGGTAAGGGACATTTTGCTTGGTTGCCTAGGGTAGGACCTAAGGCTTTTAAGGAAAGGGGATGGGTAGCCTCTTAGCCTTGAGATAAGGATGCAAAAGATGTTATGTTTGTTTAGACTTGAGATTGTGTCTTGGATACAATGTGGGTTTCCTAGGCTTACGGGCTAGGGTTTGGAGAGAACGAACTACCTAGGCTTGAGGCTAGGGTTCGGAGAGAATATGGAAAGGCTATTGTATCCTAGGCATAAGACTAGAGGGGGATTGAGATTATAAATTTCCTAGGTTTCGAGACTAGGGTTTCGGGAATTTGGAAAGGATGTTGCACACAGGGCTTTGGAAATTCCCTAGAACTTGGGCTAGGTTTAAAGAGGATGGTGCTTCCTAGGCTTGAGACTAGGGTTTGGAGAGAATGCAGATTCCTAGGTTGGGGCTAGGGTTTGGAGAGGTTGAGGTTTGGGAACTTCCTAGAAGTTAAGGTTTCGAACAAGGGTTTGGAAACTGGTGTTTAAGGACCATGACTCTCCTAGGTTTGGGACTAGGGTTTAGAAATATCCTAGGCTTCGAGGCTAGGGCTTGGAGTTGTGGTAGGTTCAGAGGTTGCAATGGCGTTGGCTTTAGACCTAAGGCTGGGAGTTGAAAGGGTTGTGACTTCCTAGGCTTGAGACCATGGACCGTTGGGAAGAGGGATTGCTTTTGTGGAAGGTCCACTAAGCTTGATGTTAGGGTTCACCATTTTCCGGGATTGGTGACTATGGCTTGGAAATGTTCACGATAACCTAGGCTTTAGGCTAGGTTTTAAGGCTAAGGACTGTAAACTTCCTACGTTTTGAGACTAAGGTGAGGAGTTTCCTAGGTCTAGGACTGGGGTTTGAAGGGAATGTTGAATCCTAGGCTTGATGATAGAGTTTAAAGAGGATAATTTCTACCTAGGCTTGAGGCTAGGGTTTTAGAAAGAGTGCGACTACCTAGGCTTGAGGCTAGGGTTTAGAGCGAATGCGACTACCTAAGCTTGAGGCTAGGGTTTGGAGCGAATGTGACTACCTAGGCTCGAGGCTAGGATTTAGAGCGAATGCGGTCCTAGGCTTGAGGCTAGGGTTGATTGAGTTTTGGACAGGGCATTATATCCTAGGTTTTGGACTAGGGTTCAATAAAACGGAGAATTGAGATTGTAAATTTCCTAGGTTTCGAGACTAGGGTTTCGGGAATTTGGAAATGATGTTGCATACGGGGATTTGGAAATTCCCTAGAATTTGGGCTAGGGTTAAAGGGGATGTTGTGGTTTCCTAGGCTTAAGGCTAGGGTTTAGAGAGGATATGTGACTACCTAGGATCAAGGCTAGGGTTTAGGAAGGATGTAGCTACCTAGGATCAAGGCTAGGGTTTAAAAAGGATGTAACTTCCTAGGCTTTAGGCTAGGGTTTGAAAGGATGTAATTACTTAGGCTTGAGGCTAGGGTTCAGAGAGAATGATATGACTACCTAGGCTTGAGGCTAGGATTTAAAGAGGATACATGACTAACTAGGATCAAGGCTAGGGTTTAGGAACGATGTAGCTACCTAGGATCAAGGCTAGGGTTTAAAAAGGATGTAACTTCCTAGGCTTTAGGCTAGGGTTTGAAAGGATGTAATTACCTAGGCTCGGGGCTAGGGTTTAGGAAGGATGTAATTACTTAGGCTTGAGGCTAGGGTTCAGAGAGAATGATATGACTACCTAGGCTTGAGGCTAGGGTTTAGAGAATGTGTTTACCTAGGTTTAAGGCTAGGGTTTAGAGACCAAAAGCATTTGAAGGTTTGTCTTGGTTTAGACCGAGCAAGTTTGAGGTCTAAGAGTGTTGCGGTTTGGGGAAAATGAGCTTGATACCTCGTAGCTGGATAGGCTCAATAGATTAGACCTAGGCTAAAGTTCTAGGGTTTAGCTAGGGTAAGACTCAGACATGTGTTAAGGAGACCGGGGCCTAATGGAATGGTAGGCGTGAGATCTAGGAGATCGAAGGCTAGGCAGGGTAGCGTTGGGACATAAGGCTTTCAAGCGGGTAAGTCTTTTGTCCTAGAGAAACCGCGTTATGGATTAGGACCAAGCAGGCTTGAGGTAGGCCAAGGAGCAATGGATTGGGATTGGATGATCCTAGTACCTAATACGCATGTCGGGTTTGGGCTCTAAGGTGTGCTAGGTGTGAGCCATGTGCGAGAAATGGGTCTGGACATGTGACCATGTTGGCGCTTTAGGTAAAGGGATTGAGTGTCCAAGACTTTGCTCGAGTACAATAGGTGCCTAAGTTGGATTGGGTATGCTTAGGACCTAAGTTTGTCTTAGAGGTCATGCGTGTGACTAAGCTCGTTTGGCAATTGTGAAGGTAGGTTAGGGATGGGACCAGAGGTGCTAAGGACAAGAGTCTTGACTGGATGGGTCTTGAAATCCTTAAGGCATGTCACGGTGCGCAGGAGATCCTATATGTTTTGAGCAGGTTCAAGGTTTGGACTCGTCGGGGGAGCGATGTTTGAGATCCATAGAGTTCAAGGGTGGACCTTGTAGGTGGCGAGGTTTGGACTCGGATTGGATTAAGTAGGTTAGAGTCCTTAAGGGGTTGAAGGTCAGACTAGGAAGTCTTTTGAGGCTAATGGGTGACACTAGGTTGGTACTTGGTAGGTTTAAGAGTGGTAGGGTCATGGCTTGGACATGACGGGAGTCGGGAGACGCAGATGTGTCGCTTTTAGTCGGACCAAGTAGTCTTGGGAATTAAAGAGTCGAAAGGGTGGAGGTGTATGGTTATAGACCTAGAGAGTGGACAGATTTGTGATCTAAGGGGTTTAGGAGTTGAGACCTAATGTGTGGATCGGATATGCTAGAGACTTAAAAGATAGGCGATTGGTAGACTCGAGTGGTCTTGGGATCTAAAGGATCGCTCAACAGGTTAGACTGAGTAGACCTAAGAGGTTGGACCTAGGAGGATAAGAGAGCTATTGCTTAGACAAGGTAAGGATGAGTATGTGTTGGTAGGTTTGAGATCTAGGAGATCGGGTAGGCTCGGGACCTAATGGGTCACCCTAAGGATTTGGCTTTGGTTAACTGGTTTAAGGTCTGAAGTTTTTATTGGGTTTCGATCAAACATGCGCAGCGGAATTTAGCATTTAAAATTTTGAAACCCAAAGCCCATAGATCCGTTCATATGATTAGATCAAATACAATAACATGAATATAGGATAAAACTAACCCTTGATGGCTATCAAATTTTCTCTTGGTCTTTGGTGGAGATTTGAAGACTTGATCACGATCACAAAGCTTGAACACGAACTTTGAAGATGATGATTTTCACCCTCTAGCGGTATCCATACTTCGAACGAGTATCAAAGGAGCTTCTTTGATCTTGGTTGCTAGACAACAACTATGAAACACACTTTCACAATTGATATGACTATATGGAATTTTTTTTTGTGTGTATTATTTTGTTCTTCAACCAAAGATGTCTTAGAACAAAATAAAATCTCTCTCAAACTCTTTGGAGACTCACAAAAGGCTATCTCTGAAGTTCTGGCCGAACTTATCCTTTTATACACAAGCAAGACCTATTCCAAATAGGAATCTTGTGTCAAAAGACATTACAAATCGAATTAGGAAAGTGCCAGCCGACAGTACTGTGCGGCCGCCCAGAATACACTGTGCGGTCGCACATCTATCTGAAACAAACTGGTACAATTCTGAGCTAATTGTGCGGCCGCCCAGTCCATACTGTGCGGTCGCCCACTTCCCCAGATCCAGAATTTCCAAAATTCCAATATAGTCCTTTTAAAGATTCGTTCTATTGTGTGTGACCCTCTAGGATTATACTAAGTTGGCAATGGGTTCAAACATGAAACCATAAGATATGATTAGGTTCTAGCAAACTTTCATACCTACCCAAATAGTATAACTAGATACAAGTTCGCATTCCTCTTAGAATATGTCATAATCCCTTTGTCCACGATATCATTGAACACAAGTCATGGTTAAAGAGTCAACTTGTTTTGTTCAATACTTTCTCGATTCCGAATATGTTGATAATCCAAATGTCATTGATCCAATCAATTCATTTGAGTCCGGCCGAACATTTCATCAACATCATTCCTACGAGAGGCCCAATCTTGATATCTCTCCGAAGAGGGACAAATCCATTTAGCTTATTATTCTTCCCTACGTGAATCCGATTATGCCAATCATACCCTTTATAACTACTCGGTTAAAAGTAGCGTTTGAATATGTCAAACATAATGTTCATCAAGTGGAAGACTATAATAACTTCATGTCTAAGGATTCAAATGACATAACTAATATGAGATATATGTATGACATAGACCATGACATAAATCTCATAGAGCGGGTCATGTCCAGTACCTTGTTTCAAACAAGTACCCATAAATCTAACATGATCATCCCATGATCATTTAGCCTTTATACTAGTGCTTAACAAGTACTAGGGACGGAGATTATTATAAGTAAACATGAACAACAATAATAATCAAAACATCTCTTTATTGATATGAAATAAATGATAACAATTACAACGTTTATTAAACGTGCCTAGGGCACCACTACCAACAGTTTTGGGTAGAACCGGTTTGAGGCCGAAGGGGTCAAGCTACGAACTTGCGGAAGGTCGAGCTAAGAGGTTATGATGTAACCTAGGTAAGACTCACCGGGTAGGTTGGGGACCTAGGTAAGACTGATCGGGTAGGCTCGGGACCTAGAGAGTTTATGGTGTAACTTAGGCAAGACTGACTGGGTAGGCTTGGGACCTAAGGTTTTGAACCAGGTAGGTTGGGACCTAAGGGTATCCTATTATGTAGGAAATAGGGTGAAGGACCGAGTCGGTTCAAGAATCACAAAGATAGGTCTCAGAGTGGACCGGGGAGGTTTATACAAATTTTGTGGAGACCGAGAGTGCGGGTTTATAAAAAAAGTGTCGTGGAAGAGAAAACTTTTGAAAGTGTTATGACTTTATAAAGATGCTTTATAATTAATTACGATTCTAACCAATTCAAAGAGTTTGTCACGTGCAGAGTTTGACGATGAGGGGTGTCCATCTTCCAAGTACATCCTTGTTGAAGCCTCGGTATTCTCTGAGAAAACCCTATAGTCGACCCATTCTGTTGGGGAAGCCCCAGTTCGATAAGGGCGTAGAGTGGGGTATCCTACCTCCTTTGAGACGCACCCTTTTTCTGCCTAGACTGCCCTTGCGGGTTTTCAATCTAGCGGGCATCTCTTTTGCGTCATCATTTATTTATTTTATTTTATTTTGAAATCATTCAGTCGACTCAATAAAGGAAAAAAGAATTGTTTGAAAACATGCGGGGGCATTTTGGGTAGATTAAGAGAGAGAGAAATAGTCTTCACATTTTGACTCTTTGGGCAACTGAGTGTATATATGTACAAAAGGGAGGAAGCCCCTGCTTGACAGAAAGTAAGTGTTTAGCGCTTTCCTAGATTGTAGAACGGAAGACTTGTCGAGACATTTGAAAATTGTTTTATTCAAGATTCTCATTTGATTGCTCGAGAATGGACCTCGTTGATTAGTTATGCATCTTATGATTATGTTTTTAGACAAGTAGTCTCGAAATAATAATTTTTTTTGATCAATTGTGAGTGAAGAAGTCCGGAGTAGAAATATGGGGCAAGAGAGAAGAGAAAGAAAATTGGCTATGAGGCGGGTTGTGTATATTTTGGACCGGACCCTAAGGTTGCCTACGTTCTCCTCAAGGTGAGGAGCTCAGGTCCGCGTAGTTCGGGGGAGGCCCGGATGATGATGAAGTTGGGGTTGAGTTTAGTAGGTGTGAGGTTCGTTTAACTGAGGTAAGTTGTTCCTTGTCGAGGCAGGCTGCTTCATTGTAGCTCATTGCGGTGGCTTGCTCCATTCTAGATGTCATGGGCTGCTGGTGCTGTGTTAATCTTCTTTGTAAGGAAAGAAAGGAAAATAGAACATTTGAGGTGAAAAGAAAATGGGACTTTTACTTTTCCATGGTGATAGCCCCTTCTATTTTTCTTTTTCTTTGTTATTTTATCTCTTTGTGCACACCTTTTTTTTGCCTAGGCCGCCCTTTCGGGTTTTCAACCTAGCGGACTTCTTTTTGTGCAATGCTCTAACTTTTGCCTAGGTCGCCCTTTTGGGTTTCAACCTAGCGAGCCATATTTTTTTTTTTATATTTGTACATGAAACATTGGGCAAGACAATCCCCTAGTTTGCTTTCGCCTCTCTCGATTGCGAGGTAGCTTCCTTATAGTTCAAGCGGCCTTTGCTGGCGGCGGGCATCCTAGCCCCTTGATTTTCACGGTAGAGCTCCATTGGATTATCATGTGCACCAATTAATGGCATGAATGACTTCGTGCACTTGTCTTACATTTGCGATGGAATACGGACAGCCCCAGTGTAATGGCATGTAGTACTCATGAAGGGAACAAACCAACCCTTTAAATTGTGGCAGCATGGATGTCTACTTGATGATGAGCAACCGCAATCCATTTCTTTGTCACGACCTTATAAAAAGGGGTCTAATGGTGGGATGAGAGGCGTATGAGGATAGTGTATGGGAGAAGGTGTATATAGAGAGTGTACATGAAGTGTGTACAAGGGGTGAGTGTATAGAGAGAGTGTATGGGGGTAGAATGTAGAGAGAAGAGAAAGTGATTCGTTCATCCCAATTGATCGAAGCATTTGTTATTTTGAGATTAATCGTTTACTTAGTTATGTGAATGGTTTGTGGGTCCATTTACCTTTTAATGAGTCGTCATTAATGAGTAAGATTAAGATTAATTCATCATATAAAGATATAGCAATCAAGCGAAAATGGTGAATATGAAATTGATGTATGCAAGCTTATGTCTCAAGTCTAGAGAGAAAAGAAAAGAAATAAAGACCCTTTTATTGGAACTAAAAGATTTAAACTGACTAGTCCGGGGTGGACTTTTACTTAAAGAAACAAAAATCGTCCAAGGGACTTTTGACTAAGGACACTCTAGAACCTACGAAGACTGAATGACCTTTTCTTTTCTTTTATTTAAAGGAGGTATCCCCAATTTTCTCTTTTGCCCATGCCTATGTATTCCGTTGGCGGGTGATGGCTCCGCTGTCAATGAGGCTTTGAATCTTTCTCCTCAATTGGAGGCAATCTTCGGTGTCATGCCCAATGTACTGGTGGTATTGGCAGTGTTTGGAGGGATCCAAGCCTTGCTTCACCCTACTTGGTTCATAGTTGAACAAAGGAGACAACTTGCCGACTTGAACTAGACTTTTGAAGAGTTTGGCTAACGGCATACCCAAGTCATTGTACTCGCGTTCGTCCTTCCGAACTATCTTTGAGGTGGTTAGGTACCGGTACCTGTCGTTGATGAGTAGTCTTAGGAGGCATCCCAATGGGGGAAATATGTGATGGCCCATACATTTGAGGAGCGTACGGGTGTTGAAATTGAGCAAGAGGGAGAACTTGGCCGAGGTAATCATAAATGCAATAAATATCAGAGTGAGGCGCTTCTCGGTGCTCCTTTAGAGCCTTGCACATCTCTTTTTGAAAGCGGTCGACTTGCTTGAGGAGGACAGTCTCAAAGTAGGCTTCTTGTTCATCGAGAGCGGTCCGGAAGAGGGTTGCTTGCTCGTTGAGGATGGTCTCGAAATGGAGCGCTTGCTCATTGAGATCAGTATTGGTGTGGAGAGTTGTCTCAAGACCTTGGGTAATAGCTTCATTTGCAACTTCGATGTTCCTTTCAACAAACATGATGCAGGATTCTGTAATGGTCGTAGATGAATTAGGTCGTTGAATTTAAATTAGATTCATATTTAATGATAAGGCATCGTTATACAATCTCTTTGGGAAAGAGTCGGTCTCCACGTTTTGAAATGCATTTTTGACAAAAATTTGAAAGTTTGACGGGCCGAAGTTGCCTACGTTCCCCTTACCATGAGGCAGAGGTCCCACACAATAGGAGGATCAGGTCGCCGTAGTTCGAATCAAGTTAGACTTTTAAAAAGAGGTGAGAGATGACCATAGGGGTCAAAAAAGAGGGAGATGACTCGGTCTTTAGTCAAGCATGGGTGAGGAAGACCTATAGGAGTTGGTTTTGATTGAGTCGGGTATGGTTTGACCTAAGGTTTGACCTAAATTTGACCTAAGGTTTGAGACAATAAGTGGTTCAAGCTAGAATGCGACAATAATGGTGGGTTGACCTAGATGGGTGTAGGATAAGTCGACCTAAATGAGAAGGGTTGGATTGACCTATATGGTGAATGAATCAAGATAGCGGGTTGTAGCGGTTTGCCTATGGGATGATCTAAGCGGGATAGACATGGTTTGACCTAAGCGGGTATAAGGTTGACCTATTCGGGTTGGTGGACTAAGGAAGGTTGGAGATTGACTTAGATGGATCCAAGATAGGTAAGTCGACCTAAGAGGTCAAAAAGCAGATAAAGTTGACCTAGGGAGTCAAAGGTTGACGTAAGAGGTCAAAGGCGGATAAATTGACCTAGGGGTCAAGGGTTGACCTAAGAGGTCAAAGGTTGAAAAAGTTGACCTAGGGGGTCAAGGGTAGACCTAAGAGGTCAAAGATGATAGAGTTGACCTAGGGGGTCAAAGGTTGACCTAAGAGGTCAAAGGCGGATGAGGTTGACCTAGGGGGTCAAAGGTTGACCTAAGAGGTCGAGGGGTGATAAAGTTTACCTAAGGGGTCCAAGGTTTGACCTAAGAGGTCGAAGGCGGATAAGGTTGACCTAAGGGGTCAAAGGTTTACCTAAGATGTCAAAAGCGGATGAGGTTGACCTACGGGGTCAAAGGTTGAACTAGGAGGTCGAAGGCGATAGGGTTGACCTAAGGGGTCAAAGGTTCACCTAGGAGGTCGAGGGGTGACCTAAGAGGTCGAAGGTGATAAGGTTGACCTAGGAGGTCAAGGGTTGACCTAAGAGGTCGGAGGTTGATAAAGTTGACCTAGGGGGTCAAAGGTAGACCTAAGAGATCAAAGGTTGGTAAGGTTGACCTAGGGGGTCAAAGGTTGACTTAAACGGATAAGATTGAACTAGGGGGTCAAAGGTTGACTTAAACGGATAAGATTTACCTAGGGGGTCAAAGGTTGGCCTAAGAGGTCCAAGGGTTGTAAGGTTGACCTAGGAGGTCAAAGGTAGATAAGGTTGACCTAGGGGGGTCAAAGGTTGACCTAGGAGGTTAAAGGCGAATAAGGTTGACCTAGGAGGTCAAAGGTTGACCTAGGGGGTCAAAGGTTGGCTTAAGAGGTCAAAGGTAGACAAGGTTGACCTTGGAGGTCAAAGGTTGGGAAGGTTGACCCAGGGGGTCAAAGGTTGACCTAGGAGGTCAAAGGTAGATAAGGTTGTCCTAAGAGGCCAAAGGATGGTGGGATTTTGACCAAAGCGGGTCGAGATGAAGGGTAGACCCAAATGGATCGCAATGATGGGTAGGTAACCTAGATAGGCCGAGATGAGGAATTTTGATAGATGGCCCAAGGGGTGAGCGATGGACCTTAGAGGTTGCCTAGATGCAATGCACATTTTATTTTGCGAAAAGTTTTGCATTTATTTACATCCTAAATGGTTGGTCTAAGGAGTGTCCTAATCTCTATGTGTGGGTTGACACGGGTAGGATAGAAGGTTCCCACCGCTCGCGGAACGTACACGGTGAGTGGAGTAGACGAGTGACTCGAAAAGAGGGCGGCAGTAGCGCGCAAATTCCCGCACATCGAATACTCCGGGTGATAGGGACATGTGCAGTGCTGACACGGACTAGTGGTAGTGTGAGGCAAGAAACTAATTCTTTTTAGGGAGAAAAGAGAGAAGCTTTGAACGTTTGAATGATGCGATGCAATGCATGAGAGAGAGAGAGAGAGAGAGAGAGAGAATAATGTACAAGGGAGCATAGCATAGTTTTGTTTGACCCTAATACTAAAGCGAAGATAACAAGGGTACATGGTACAAGGTACAAGGTACAAGTATTAACATGGCGGAGTGCGCGGGTGCATGTGTAAACATGGCTTAACTGTAGGGGGCACGTGAAAACATGGCAAGTGTGCATGTGTAAACATGGCAGGTGTGTGCATGTGTAAACATGGCAGGTGTGTGCATGTGTAAACATGGCAAGTGTGTGCATGTATAAACATGGCAGGTGTGTGCATGTGTAAACATGGCAAGCATCATGATGTGACGAAAGTTAGACCCACTAAGTTTGAAAAAGTTTCAAAGCAGTCCCCAGCAGAGTCGCCATTGTGAATACGTGTGTTTGAAATTGGGAATATTCATAGCAACATTAAAATTATGAGAGTCGCCACGCCGTTTTAATTATAGCCAAACATTGAGAAAAGCATGTTAATGGGTTCGGGGGTCAAATTACAACAAGAGAAGAATATTCACGTTATCACTCCTATTGCCGAATTGATCGGTCTTTCTATCATGATGCGGTGTATGTAGTGGTTAGTGATTGAGACCGGATCCGAAGATTGCCTACGTTCCTCTCAATGTGAGAAGCTCAGGTTAGCGTAGTTCGAGAAGAATTTAGAATAGGCAGAAGAATCGGGATCATGCATAATGAGGGGGGAATTACCTAAAGATTAGGGTTTAGAAGTAGTTCCTAGATCATCCTGGGTTGATGAACCCTAGATCATCATCGGCTATGAAATAACATGTTAACATGAAGATCGTGACCCTAAATATAGCATAAATAAGGTATTAACCTAAGAATATGATGAACATGCGAAGAACATATTATGAACATATGAATGTCATGAAGAAAATATGAATAAAGATGTTAGGAACATGAATATTATGAAGAACACATGGCAGAAGAATCGGGATCATGCATAATGAGGGGGGAATTACCTAAAGATTAGGGTTTAGAAGTAGTTCCTAGATCATCCTTGGGTTGATGAACCCTAGATCATCATCGGCTATGAAATAACATGTTAACATGAAGATCGTGACCCTAAATATAGCATAAATAAGGTTTTAACCTAAGAATATGATGAACATGCGAAGAACATATTATGAACATATGAATGTCATGAAGAAAAATATGAATAAAGATGTTAGGAACATGAATATTATGAAGAACACATGAATAAACATATTAAGAATATGAATATTATGGATCTAAACTAATAATATGACAAGAACATGAAGAAAAAGTTAGAAAACTTACCATTGTTGGCAAGAAATAACCTTGGATCTTCTTGGGATTCTTGAGAGTGTTTTTGGAGGCTTGAATGACTTGACTTGGGAGCAAATCGTCACTTGTGAGCTCTCAAATTCGGATCCCTAAACCAATAGGCTAGAATTGGTTTATATAGTAAACTGAGGGGAAGATCTGACGGCTGAGATCATCCGGAACAAGGTTGGCCGCCTGGCCATGATTTAAGCCGGTGACAAGAGTGGCCGCGTGGCCAAGGTTGAAGCGTGGCAAGGTTGGCCGCGTGGCCAATTCTGCTGGCTGACTTGATTCTTAAGCTAGGGTTTCTGCATGGTTTTAAGGAAACCATAATTTACCTATTTTGATAGATTTTGTCATAAATGAGGTATTTCGGGAATCCGGGACAAGTCTTTACAAGGTTTCTAATTCCTATAAAGTCCTTGTATTTTTAGTAAAGCCCTAATAAACTTATTTTCAGGTCGGGTACTAACACCGACATGGCCCAAGGCCATGCCAAGGGCAAGGAGAGCCTCGACATGTGTCATGCCAAGGCATGCCAAGGGCAGACCGACATGGCCCAAGGCCATGCCAAAGCACGGAGAGCCTCGACATGTGTCATGCCAAGGCATGCCATGGGCAGCCCGACATGGCCTAAGGCCATGCCAAGGGCACGGAGAGCCTCGACATGTGTTATGCCAAGGCATGCCATGGGCAGCACGACATGGCACAAGGCCATGCCAAGGGCACGGAGAGCCTCGAAATGTGTCATGCCAAGGGCAGCCCGACATGGCCCAACGCCATGCCAAGGGCACGGATAGCCTCAACATGTGTCATGCCAAGGCATGCCAAGGGCAGCCCGACATGGCCCAAGGCCATGCCAAGGGCACGGAGAGCCTCGACATGTGTCATGCCAAGGCATACCAAGGGCAGCCCGACATGGCCCAAGGCCATGCCAAGGGCTCGGAGAGCCTTGACATGTGTCATGCCAAGGCATGCTAAGGGCAGCACGACATGGCCCAAGGCCATGCCAAGGGCACGGAGAGCCTCGACATGTGTCATGCCAAGGGCAGCCCGACATGGCCAAGGCTATGCCAAGGGCACGGATAGCCTCGACATGTGTCATTCCAAGGCATGCCAAGGGCAGCCCGACATGGCCCAAGGCCATGCTAAGGGCACGGAGAGTCTCGACATGTGTCATGCCAAGGCATGCCAAGGGCAGCCCGACATGGCCCAAGGCCATGCCAAGG
>JAOWBW010003040.1:25000-43034 GCA_026119855.1 Campanula takesimana
GATGAGTCCGTTGGTGAACCCTTGTTGACGAATCCGTTGGTGAATCCGTTTGATGAATCCGTTAGTGAATCCCTTGTTGACGAATCCGTTGGTGAATCCGTTGGATGAGTCCGTTGGTGAACCCTTGTTGACGAATCCGTTGGTGAATCCGTTTGATGAATCCGTTAGTGAATCCCTTGTTGACGAATCCGTTGGTGAATCCGTTTGATGAATCCGTTAGTGAATCCCTTGGATGAGTCCGTTGGTGAACCCTTGTTGATGAGTCCGTTGGTGAACCCTTGTTGACGAATCCGTTGGTGAATCCGTTTGATGAATCCGTTAGTGAATCCCTTGTTGACGAATCCGTTGGTGAATCCGTTTGATGAATCCGTTAGTGAATCCCTTGTTGACGAATCCGTTGGTGAATCCGTTTGATGAACTCCGTTAGTGAATCCCTTGGATGAGTCCGTTGGTGAACCCTTGTTGATGAGTCCGTTGGTGAACCCTTGTTGACGAATCCGTTGGTGAATCCGTTGATGAATCCGTTAGTGAATCCCTTGTATGAGTCCGTTGGTGAACCCTTGTTGACGAATCCGTTGGTGAATCCGTTTGATGAATCCGTTAGTGAATCCCTGGATGAGTCCGTTGGTGAACCTTGTTGATGAGTCCGTTGGTGAACCCTTGTTGACGAATCCGTTGGTGAATCCGTTTGATGAATCCGTTAGTGAATCCCTTGTATGAGTCCGTTGGTGAACCCTTGTTGACGAATCCGTTGGTGAATCCGTTTGATGAAATATTGCTTTGAAGTCTCGTGTCATTTGGAGTCACACTTGACTTTTGAATTGTGTGGTACGGGCACAGTTGACTGCGACCAGAAAAATGTTCCTGCTGGGGATGAAATGTTGAGATTGACTCTTGAGGGGGGGCGTGGCACCCGTGACAGAACTTAGGGAGTTCGGATTTTTGAAGAGGACAGCCTACTTATGAGTGGGAGTTTCTATCCTGCTTTCGATTTTTTTTTTTTTTTTTTTTTTTTTTGACATGCCTTAAGGGCGGACCAGAAAAGGTGTGCCCAACTGGGTGTCCGAGGATCGGGACAGTGTCTTGATTTAGGCTGGAGATCTCTGACAAGGCCCTTTTCTTCAAGCGATTTAGACCTGGGAGGCGCGCGCCTTCCTATGTAGGCTTGGGACGCGCGCGCGCTTCATACTGCTAGCGAGTGGCGCGCGCGTCTGGGAGGCGGAATTCCGGGCTTGACATTTGCTGACCAAAAGAGTCTCCAACAGCTATAATATCATCTTCTGTTCGACCACTTGATTCTCACAGCTCCTTTCTGCCATTTTTGAACATCATATTATTGATTAACTTCGCTTGTGATCAACATTTTCCATGGCTTCCAATTCTTTTGCTCTTGACGCCAAGGTCGTTAGTGTGTATGAAAAGGACTTGGGCACTTTTGTGTATTCTTTCAAGACCCATCCCAAGAAGGCCTTCATTAAAGACTTCGGGTTCCGAATTCTTTTCACTTTGCGGACGTTGAAACCGGATTGGGATTTGTTGAGAGCTGCCGCGGCTTTCTGGGATTGCGACAGCCATACTTTCAACCTTTCAGCTGATGAAATGGTGCCGACTGTTGACGATTTCGGGGCCATCCTTGGCGTGCCTTTGGCCGGTCGGATTGCCGTCCCCAAATATCACCGTGGTACCGTCGACCTCTTGGGTTGAGTTACTGAATCTCCCTGTTGAGGATGTGAGGAAGATGTTGCACGGTACCGTGATTGACGTAACTGAGTTGCCGATGTTCTTCAGTTTGCACTCGGAGGACCCGGTGGTTCAATCTTTCAAAAGAAATGCCATGGCTGTTTGTCTCTTCAGTGAAGTACTGTTGTTACACCTTTCGGGACTGCGGATGCGCAGTTGGCTGAGATTATTTGCAAGCTAAGGACCAGCGATTTAGTGTAATTCCTCTTATTGTAGGGGAGACGTTGCATGGTCTTGATGAGTTACACAGGACGGGCAAGATGTGTCGGGGAAGCCCTTTGCTCTTGACCATATGGCTCCGAGAACACTTCAGAATTTATTCTCCGGATGGTGATTTGTCTCCTTTTGCTGTTCATAGGAGGAAGTGTTGATCCGGGATTTATCTGAAGAGGATTGGAAGAAATTCTTTGCCTCTCGGGTGACCGTCGATATTGAGTGGTGTCCTCCTTCTTGGGGTCTTCGTCCTTTTGTGGAATGGACTCTTGGTTTTCAGCACGTGGTTGTACCCGGTTTGAGAGATTCTTCGTTTTACCAGTCAGAGCGGGTTCTGCGGCAGTTCGGTCGCCAACAGACAATCCTTTTCCGAGGGATGGAATGCTTCATCCAGTTGCTTACATGGGTCCTGACTTCTCGAGTGAGCTTCAATCGGCTTGGGGAGATGACCGCAATCGTTGGGCTTTGCTCCTCTGCATCGGGGGAGTGTCTTCCTTCCCGAGATCTACTTGGATTATTTATTTGGCACCCTTTACCGTGGCATCACTTGGGTTGATGTGCTTCGTGCCGAGTTGTTGGGACAGGGTTTTGAGCCTAGCAGCACTTTGAGATATAGAGAGGCTGCTGTTGATTCGAGTAACATTCTTGCTGACCCTTTCGGTACTCCTTTGGATGACTTTTATTCTAGGAGACGTGCTGCGGCACAGAAGGTTTCGGTGCGTATTAGTGCTCCTTCGTTACCCAAGAAGAAAAGGATTGAGAGACGATCGGGCGGTCCTTTGAAAGCCAGAGAAAATTGGATTTTTCTTAGTACCCTAAGAGATTGCAATTAGACCACTTTGTTTTAGGATTTAATATTTTGATGTCTTTTGTTGCTCAATAAATCCGTTGTAATGGTTTGAATAATTCATTGAATGAATAGAAATTGCATTTTGTTATTTGAAGTGAATTGGGTATTTTTGATATGTTTTAGACCGCACCCGAAGGTTGCCTACGTTCCTCCAGTTGGGAGGCTCAGGTCTTCGTAGTTCAAACAAACAAAGACCATTTTTTTTTTTTTTTATTATTTTTTTTTTTTTTTTGTGCACCCTGTTTTTTGCCTAGACCGCCCTTTCGGGTTTTCAATCTAGCGGGCTTCTTTTTTGCACGTGCTCTAATTTTTGCCTAGGCCGCCCTTGCGGGTTTTCAACCTAGCGAGCGATTTTTTTTTTTTTTTTTTAATGGTCTTTGTTTATTAAGCGTAGAACCTCTTGAGCTTGTCGAGGTTGACCTCCTTTGGCAGCTGGTCACCATCTAAATCCACGAGCCGGACTGCACCACCGCTTAGTATCTTTTTGACCACGTACGGACCGATCCATCGGGGTCCCCATTTCCCCAGGGGATTCATGGCGTTAGGAGGATGTTGTCTTAAGACCAAATCTCCCACATTGATGTTTCGAGGCTTCACTTTTTGTTGAAAGCTCTTGCCATCCTTTGCTGATATGCCCTCGTGCGTTCGAGTGCCCTTAACCTTTTCTCGTCGAGCAAGGCTAGTTGTTCATATCGACTTTGCATCCAGTCGACCTCGTTGACTTGATTCTCGAGGAGGACCCGTAGAGATGGGACTTCAAGTTCGATAGGGAGCACGGCCTCAGAACCATAGACCAATGCATAAGGAGTTTCTCCTGTTGCGGATCGTATTGATGTGCGGTAGCCCCACAATGCTAATGGCAGCTTTTCGGGCCAATCCCTTCCTGTTGAGGCCATCTTCTTGACGATGGTCTCGATGGTCTTATTTGCTGCTTCGACCGCGCCATTTGCTTGGGGCCGGTAAGGAGATGACTTGTGCTTGGTGATCTTGTATTCTACCAAAAGTGCATCCATTTCCTTCTCAAAGTGAGAGCCGTTGTCGGAAATGATTTCATGAGGCACGCCGTATCGGCACATGATATTAATCTTTACAAATTCGGCCACTTTGTTGGCGTTGAGGGTTCGATAGGCTTGTGCTTCGACCCACTTTGTGAAGTAGTCGACTGCTACTAGGACGAATGACTGCCCATTGCTCCCGGCAGGATGAACTTTACCGATGATGTCTATCCCCCAACAAGAGAAAGGCCAAGGTGTTACCATGTTGTAAAGTTGTGAGGGTGGAGCATGTTGCAGATTAGCGTGGAATTGGCACTTGGCACACCTTTTGACTTTCTCGATACAGTCTCGTTCCATAGTGCTCCAATAGTAACCAATGCGAAGTATCTTCTTGACTAGCATAAATCCATTCATGTGGGGCCCACATTCTCCTTCGTGCACTTCACACATTATCTCTTGAGCTTCGGTCTCATTGGCGCATAAGAGATTGATCCCGTCGTGGTGCCTTTTATAGACTCGGTCCCCAATCAGTACGTACCGAGAGGCTAACCTTTGCAGAGCTGCTTGAGACTTCTTATTGATGTTCTCGGGATAAGTGCCGTCTTTGAGGAAGTTCATGATATCTGAATACCACGGAGAGTTTGTTTGAACCTCGTTGATCTCGACGCTCATGCAATATGCCGGACTGTTCCTTCGAGCAATTTTGAAAGGCTTCACCATTTTTCCTTTGGGCATTTCAACTAATGAAGCTATAGTGGCCAGTGCATCGGCGAAGCGATTCTTATCTCTCGGCAGGTAGTTGAAAGTGATCTTTTGGAATTGTTCAACCAGTTCTTCAAGGTGCTGACCATACTGTTGGGAGAGTCGGGTCTTGGGTTCGCCATTTTCCCGATTGCTGATTGATAAGGAGCAAAGAGTCGCTGAACACTTCTAGTTCCGTGACGTTTCTTTCGAGAGCTGCTTCGAGCCCCGCTATACATGCTTCGTACTTGGCAATGTTGTTGGTAGCTTCGAATTCCAGGCGTATGGCAATGGGGGTGTAGGTGACTTTTGGATCGACAAGCAATACCCCTATACCAAAACCGTGTTTATTGGCGGCGCCATCGAAAAAAAGTTGCCACTTGTCTTCCTCGGTTGTAGTACAAATTAAATGCTCGTCGGGGAACTGTACATCTTCCCCCTTCGCTTCGTCACACGGGAATTCGGCAAGCTGGTCACTGAACACTTTCCCCCTGACGGATTTTAGTGTGACGTAAGTGATATCATAGCCGGCGAGCATGAAGTACCATTTGGCTATTCTTGTTGACATGAAAGGCTTCTCGAAGATGTAGCGGAGCGGGTCCACCTTTGCTACTAGCTTGATCGGAAAAGCTTCCATATAGTGTTTGAGCTTTTGAGTGACCCAAACCAATGCTGCACATGACTTCTCTAAAACAGAGTAGTTCTTTTCGCCTCCTTGGAATCGGCGATTGACAAAATAAATGGCGTTCTCCTTTGTGGACTCTCGCTGCTCTTGTGCTAACATAGCCCCTAGGGCTTCATCATTGACAGTGAGATAAAGCAACAGAGGTTTCTCCTTGTGTGGCGGAACTAGAACAGGAGGGCACGTCAAGTAATGCTTCACTTGATCGAAGGCTTCTTGGCACGCGTCGGTCCATTCTAGAGCCACATTCTTCTTGAGTAACTTGAAGATTGGCTCGCACATGGAAGTAAGTTGGTGCACAAACCGACTGATGTATTGTAGTCTTCCCATGAAACCTTTAATCTCTTTCTGCGTCTTCGGAGGAGGCATGTCAATGATTGCCTTGATTTTGGAGGGGTCTACTTCGATTCCCCTTTCTGTGACCATATAACCAAGAACTTTGCCTCGGATAACCCCGAATGTGCACTTTGCAGGGTTGAGCCTCATCTTGTGTTGACGAAGCCTTTCGAAGAACTTGCGGAGATCGGTCAAATGTTGACCATCGGTCCCTTTGGAGTGAATGATCATGTCGTCCACATAGACCTCGATTTCTTTGTGAATCATATCGTGGAACAAGTCTGTCACGGCTCTTTGGTAGGAAGCCCCAGCGTTTTCTTAACCCAAACGGCATGACTGTGTAGCAGAAGGTACCACGGTGTTGTGAAGGCTGTCTTATGTTGATCTTCCTCGGCCATGAGAATCTGATTGTACCCAGCGAACCCATCCACAAATGAGCGAACCTCGTAGGCAGCAGTGGAGTCGACTAGCATGTCGATATTAGGGAGTGGAAAATCATCCTTTGGGGAAGCTTTGTTTAAATCCCGGAAGTCTACACAAACTCGGACCTTGCCGTTCGCCTTCCTGACTGTCACAATGTTGGCTAACCATGTCGGATACTCGATAACCTTGATGAAACCCACGCTGAGGAGCTTCTCAATCTCTTCTTTGACCTGCAGAGACCATTCTGGCTTGATCTTCCTGAGCTTCTGCTTTACTGGCCTGGCATCTTCTCTGATCGGAATCCTGTGCTCCGCTACCTTTCTGTCTAAAACCTGGCATGTCTTTGTATGACCATGCGAACACATCCACGAACTCCCGTAGTAATGCAGTCAATCTGTCTCTGTCGTTCCCTTGAAGAAGCTTCCAATCTTGGTTTCTTTGGCTCTTCTTCGGTACCCAGATTAACAACCTGCAATTCTTCGTCAGCCTTTGGACCATTCTTGCCACGACTACGGACTTGTTGAGCAAGTTCATTTAAGTATGTTGTGTTTTCGTGGTCTATTTCATCATAATTTGAATCGTTATTAACTTGTTTGTTAAGTTCATTATTAGTTAATTCATCATTTATGATGTTTGCAATCTCAGGGTACTCAGAAATATCAAATTTTTCATTAGCAAAGAAAGGAAACACACGCTCGGCTATGGCCTCCAAATCCTCTTGGGTGAGGGTATTAGAGACACTCTCGGACTCGAAAGTAGGTGTAAGCCGCTCTTCCTTTGTTGCTGTGCGGGGTATGCAACCCATTTCTTGGATTAAGAATTCTTCGGATACCACGGGCCCTTTTGTTGAATACCAATTGTTGATCGGCTCGGAGCTTGGCGGGATCTCACTGATAGTCTCGTTCATGATGACGGTGTCATGGATGGTGTTGACTTGGCATTCATTCATTGCGGCAAGCTCTTCAAACATGGAGGCTAAATCTGTCAATTCTTCCCCCACGGTGATTTCTGTCTCGGACTCTATAGTCACCTTCCTTCCCCACCATTCACGGGGCGACATGGGAGTTGGTTCCCTTTCGGATTTCTGGATCTCGCAATCGGAGAAGATTTCGAGGCCAGGCTTTTTGACACCCTTATTGTTAACCCATGGTTCGGGAAAGATCATGTATGGAACGTCTTCCCCTTGGCGGACAAAATAACCATTCAACGTCTTGCGGTAAGGCCTTAGATTAGGGACCTCATAACGACGGCCTTCTTTACGAGCTCGGGCCTTTTCGTTTTTGATTGCTTGTTCTTGCTTCAAGTCTTCTTCGGAAGGCTCGTACCCCAAACCGAATGTGTTCTTGACAATGGGACTTGCACGGGATGTAGGATTCCTTGCTGATATTTCCCTAAGCCTAAACCAGGGAAGTAGTCCATATCCCTCATCATGCGGAGTACTTTGTGATTGTTGGGGGTCCATGATCCGTTTCCCCTTCTTTGTCAATGGCGTTGATAGAGACGCCGGAGAGAGTGGAGTCTGGTAGACCGTGCTGAGCTTGGTGGACGGGCTCACCTTTTCTGTGGATAGTAATGTTTTCAGCCATTACGGTCACTATTTCATCACCGTTTCGGATCTTGACACATTGGTGGAGAGTTGACGGTACGGCATTAGCACTATGAATCCATGGTCGACCTAACAGTAAGTTGAACGAGGCAGGGATATCAAGCACTTGGAATGGAACGGACATGACCATGCTCCCAAACTCAATGTCAATTTCGATCATACCCATGACTGTACGGGCGGTGCTGTCATAACCTCGGATTACTTGAGTAGAAGGCCTCAAATCAGAATCTTTGAGCCCCAGTATGCCCATGATCCTACCAGGCATGAGATTGAGTGCGGAACCAACCGTCCACTAAGACTCTTGAGACGGGCCTCCCCCTTGCTCGTACCTTGAGGTAAATAGCTTCGTTGTGGTCGGAACCAAACGGTGGAAGGTCCATATCGGCAAAGGTGATGACGTTGCCAAAGTGAATGTGACCAATCATTGCTGTGAGGTCCTCGGGAGTAGTATCGGGAGAAACTGATGTATCATCGAGATTGCGGACGACAAGATCTCGATGTTTCTTTGAGGATGCAATGAGATCCCAAATAGAGATGTTGGCTTGAGTTTTCTTGAGTTGGGCAAGTAGAGGATCTTCGGGAGTGTTGTGAGCTTGCGGCCTTTGAGAAGAGGAGCTCGGTGCGGAAGTGGAAGGGTTGCTTGCTATGACTCGACCGGATCGAGTTAGCATATTGACGTTCCCATCTTGCTTCTTTTTCCTATTTTCTAGTACTTCCCTCATTACCTCATCATAAGTCACTACATAACAAGAATTGTCAAGTTTATTCATAACATTGGGGCCCCCATTCACAATTGGGATTGAATGGGTGGTCCCCTCAAGTTCTCCTATCTCTATTACATTGACATGCTCGTCATTAGTCACTACAAATTCTTTCTTATCTATGAGATCTTGAATGACATTGCGGAGAACGAAGCATTCCTCGGTGGTGTGGCCACTATATTGGTGGTAGCCATAATATTTGTGGTGAGCATGATTGTCGTGGATCGTCTTGGGTTGGTACCCTTGCACGGGTGTGACTTGACCCTTTGCCTGAGGACCTCGAACACTTCGGTTTGAGTCATGCCTTGGAGAGGCATGTAGACACGGTCACTTCGGGGCCTTTTCCCTTGAGGTGGAGGAACCTTTTTGTAATTCCCCTTGTCAATAGTGACGGCGTTGACCGAGGCCTCTTTTGTGGAGTTGGAAGCGGCCTTTGTAGCGGTAAGTAGGAGTGGTCTTCTTAATCTCCTTGAGCAAGTCATCCATGCATACCCCCGCCTCATACATTTGGGAGAAGTCGGAGTAGCAAGCCCCACTTAGGTGAGTGCGGAGATCAATCTTGAGACACTTGAGAAAGATGTCCATTTGCTCTTTTGTGTTCGGCCTCTCAACAATTTCGGAGAGTTTGTCATTCCACCTCCTTGTGAAGTCGATGAAGGACTCATTGTCTCGTTGAGTAGTGTTTTCTAGCTCTTTCCTTGTGGGCCGGTGAGTGGTGTTGCCTTGGTATTGGTTCTTGAAGGCTAGCATGGCGGAGTCCCAATCAAGACGGACAGTGAGCGGGAGAGTAGCATACCAATCTTTTGCCGCCCCCTCGAGAGTGAGAGGAAAGCATTGAGCCATCACCTTGGTGGAGACTTTCTTTGGAACCATTGCCCAAATATAAGTCTCGATGTGAGCCATAGGACAAGAGTTGCCCTTGAATTTGCTTATCTCGGGCATCTTGAACTTATCGGAAGAGCGGCCATAGTACTCATGAGGATGGATGATTGATAAAGGCTTGTGTCGGAGCCTTTCCCCATGTTGAGCCCATTGAATTTTTGGTCGATGTAGGCCATGATAGAATCCACCATTTTGGGCTCATTGTTCTCGGAACTTGGTTCCCCCATCTTCTTAGTGCGGGTGTTGACATAAGGACTCTTGAACAAACCCTCGGTCCATTCGGATTCATCATCATTGTTCTTGTTCTTTCCCTTGGCAAGGTTGGTGAGCTTTTCTTTCATTAGCTCCATTTCGGCCTCGTGGGCCTCCCTTTGGCTGTCGAGGTGGGATTGCCAAATGTCGTCTTTGCTTTGTGCCTCCTTGTTAAGGGTGGAGACTTGCTCTTGGAGGAGTTGGACCATAGTTGAGAGCTGTTCGAGAGACATGGTGTTGCTGCTGCCGGTCATGGTTGGTGTTGGAGCTGTTGGAGTGATCTCTTCACGGACTAACCGATTTGCTGAATCCCGGTAGACTTTGTAAGTACCAATTGAACCTATATTGCAGAAGAGGCCCTTGTCAGTCTTGAGTAACACTTGCGGTCCATGAAGAGGCTTAGAACACACAGTTGGGCACACGACTCGAACCACATAAGAAAAGACTCTTTTTTTTTTTTTTATAAGTCGGAGGGATTGAATCCCTTTTGGGGTTTCTAAGAAAATAATGGAATCGTCACACTAGTATATAGACCATCTCGCGGTCCCATATACTCATCGGATTCCATCGCGCTGTGAATCCTACATGTATCGGGATTAAACTAAATTAATGTAGTAAAGCATACATGCGGGGACGGATTTTTATTTTCGTCCAAAATAACCACTTTTGGGGACGGATTTTTATTGCGTCCCTTTCAACAAGTTGGCATGTATGATTTGAAGACATTAGTTTAGGGAAATCTCGGTACATGGAAACCGACTTGAGTCACGGAGTGTTAGACCCTAACTAGAATTGTGTGGTTGTGCTCGGCTTGAATATGAGGCTCAAAGGTCACCCCCGGCATGTAGTCTTGAACTACGCCACGGGCTGAGGTTTACCGCTTCGAAAGAGTCAAGGTCTGGTGGAGCTTGAAACTTTCTAGGACGGGCCTCGACAGGTTTGGGGTTGGACTTGTGCGACTCGATAGTGAGCAGTTCATAGGAATATGTGCATGTAGTGTGAGGTCTAACAAGTGACAAAAAAAAATTTTTTTTTTTTTTTTTTTTTTTTTTTGAAAAGAAAGAAAAACACACAAAACACGTAAGCACATAAAATTACAACTCCCGAATCACCCGTGTGACCGGTAAATAAACACAAAATTAAAACAGTCCGAGGGTTCAATTCTGTTCTGATGCAGGCAACTGTGCCACACCCCACTGTTCTGCTCAGTCACTGAAACCTGTTTCTGTTCTGGGAATCAACCCAGAAGCGTGCGCCTCTGAGTACTGATGTGGGACGCGCGCGCATGGCGCAATGCTCATGGGAGGCGCGCGCTTCTGGGGCACACCTGTCAGAATGTCAGACTTTGGACTCAGGGGATTGCCCTGGTCCCATGTTCATATTGTAACCCCTGCAGAAGTGATTAGTGCCGAATAACAGAAGAAGAAGATGAAGAACATGAAGAAATGGGCGATTCTGGTTCTTGATATGGGATGCGCGCGCCTTAGGCTTAAAAGGCCAGACGCGCGCGCCTCCCCCATCAGGAAACAGAATGCCCAGAAAAAGATGTAGATTTCGATCAGAACGCAAGTTTAACCCTCAAAACTCCCCAGCAGAGTCGCCACTGTAGATACCCCGGGGGAAACCACGGCCTTAGGCTCGAGCGCGCGTTGGTTTGTATCCTAGGATGTCTAGCTTGTTTTTAGAGTCGCCACCTATGTTTTGAGGAACATAAGAAAAACCTATTGATTGTAGCCTAAGTTTGATTACGAAAACAGAGATTCTTTGTTTTGAGGTTCGGGGGTTAGGTTACGAGATGGGAAGTATCGAAACACCCATCTCGCCCAACTAAAGTTGGTCTTGCTTGATCAAAATCTACATGAAAAAATGTTCTTCTTCTTCTTCTTTAAGTCATAAAAAGGGGGGATTTAAAATAGGATTTGGAATGTAGGAGATAACTCCTTAACCAACCTCAATGAGATGAGGTGATCATTAGAGTCATGTCCCAAAATGATTTGGGTGATTGCACATTTGATTAAAGTAAAAGAGAGAGAGGAGATGAAGTAAAAAAAAGAAAGGAAAAGACGGACTTTTACCTACAATTTGGAGAACTTCAAACGTTGCTTGATGAAATCCTTGGAGAACCTTTAGAAAGTGATTTTGGTATCGTTTTTGTAAGTTCAATTTTTGGTCTAATTTCGATCCCTGAAAATGGAGGTAAAGAGAGGTTTTTATAGTGTGAAAGAGGGGTGTTTTTGGTGCCAAAACTCAGTCACCAAGAAATCCTTCCCGGGCAAAATCCTGTAAATTGAACAAGGGAGGGAATCCTGGCCAGAAATCTGTAACTGACGACCAGAGGCGCGCGCTTCCTGCTTTGGGGGCGGGAAGCGCGCGCGCGCTGGATCCTCCTGTCGGAGGCGCGCGACTCAGAGAAGGCAATTTTGACAGAATGGACTAGAAAATCAGCCCTGTCATTCAGTTTAGTCCCTGGACTTAACGAAGTCAGTCAGGAACTTAACGAAAGTGACAAAAACTAACGAGAAACACTTAAAATGGGGAGAAACACAAAATCAAATGTGCAATCGGGGTGAGCGGTCCAAGGCGGGGTGTCTACAAGTTCACCATCTTTTGGGTCCCGACAGGCATGATCACACTCGAACCCTTCTCAAAAGATCAAGGTCAGTCGGCGGTGCACCCCTCGAGGGGGATCCCGCCAATCAGCTTCCTTACGCCTTACGGGTTTACTCGCCCGTTGACTCGCACACATGTCAGACTCCTTGGTCGTGTTTCAAGACGGGCCGAATGGGGTGCCCGCAGGCCGGTGCCAGGAGCGCGCAGGTGCCGAGGCACGCCACGCGACGGCGCGCGCTGCCAACCACGATCGGCGTGACGGCGTCTCCATGAGCATATCAACAGCTCGGGCTTTGGCCGCCGCACCAATCCGCACCGGTCCACACCCCGAGTCGATCAGCGGACCGGCTTAACGCCGTTCCACATCCGACCGGGGTGCATCGCCGGCCCCCATCCGCTTCCCTCCCCCGAAAATTTCAAGCACTCTTTGACTCTCTTTCAAAAGTCCTTTTCATCTTTCCCTCGCGGGTACTTTTTTGCTATCGGTCTCTCGCCGTATTTAGCTTTGGATGGAATTTACGCCGTGGTGCGACAGGGTCCGGGCACGACGGGGCAGGGGCTTCACCCTCTCCGGCGCCCCCTTCTAGGGGACTTGAGCCCGGTCCGCCGCTGAGGACGCTTCTCCAGACTACAATTCGGACGGCGAGGCCGCCCGATTTTCAAGCTGGGCTATTCCCGGTTCGCTCGCCGTTACTAAGGGAATCCTTGTAAGTTTTCTTTTCTTCAGCTTATTGATTGCTTAAATTCAGCGGGTAGTCCCGCTGACATGGGGTTGGGGTCGGAGCGTAACCATCATCCGCAACTTGCGTTCAAAGACCGATGGTTCACGGGATTCTGCAATTCACACCAAGTATCGCATTTCGCTACGTTCTTCATCGATACGGAGCCGAGATATCCGTTTGCCGAGAGTCGTTTTGTTTTTCACTAAGAAGCGGCCGTCACCCGCGCGCCAACCCACGAACGGGGGCGACGGGACGACAGCACGCCCTCGAGTTAAATGTTTTCCTTGACGCGGATTGCGTCGGGGTTCATTTCTTGCGCACCGGAGTTAGGTCGCTTCGTTTCCCTCGCTTCGGCGCCCAAGCAAGGGGCCATGGGCAGGGGGGCTGTCGCCTTATCCCAAACCCACGTCTCCCGAATGTGTTTTCAACGTGTTCGCGAGTCGTTCTGCTGGTGCAGGTTCGACAATGATCCTTTCGCAGTTCACCTACGGAAACCTTGTTACGACTTTTCCTTCTCTAAATGATAAGGTTCAGTGGACTTCTCGCGACGTCACCGGCGGCGAACCACCACGTCACCGCGATCCGAACACTTCACCGATCCATTCAATCGGTAGGAGCGATGGGCGGGGTGTACAAAGGGCAGGACGTAGTCAACGCGAGCTGATGACTCGCGCTTACTGGAATTCCTCATTGAAGACCAACAATTGCAATGATCTATCCCCATCACGATGAAATTTCAAAGATTTACCGGGCCTGTCGGCCAAGTTATATGCTCGTTGAATACATCAGTGTAGCGCGCGTGTGGCCCAGAACATCTAAGGGCATCACAGACCTGTTATTGCCTCAAACTTCCGTGGCCTAAAAGGCCATAGTCCTTCTAAGAAGCTGGCCGTGGAGGATACCTCCACATAGCTAGTTAGCAGGCTGAGGTCTCGTTCGTTAACGGAATTAACCAGACAAATCGCTCCACCAACTAAGAACGGCCATGCACCACCACCCATAGAATCAAGAAAGAGCTCTCAGTCTGTCAATCCTTACTATGTCTGGACCTGGTAAGTTCCCCGTGTTGAGTCAAATTAAGCCGCAGGCCTCAACTCTGGTGGTGCCCTTCCGTCAATTCCTTTAAGTTTCAGCCTTGCGACCATACTCCCCCCCGGAACCCAAAAACTTTGATTTCTCATAAGGTGCCAGCGGAGTCCTAAAAGCAACATCCGCTTGTGAATACCCCTTTCCGATGAAGCGACGCATGGGAAGTATCTTGTGATTATTTTTATTTATAAAGGGAATATTCATAACGACATTAAAATTATGAGAGTCGCCACGCCGTTTTAATTAAAGCCAAAACATTGAAAAAAGCATTTTTTAGTGGGTTCGGGGGTCAAATTACAACAAGAGAATAATATTGGACGTTATCACTCCTATTGCCCGAATTGATCGGTCTTTCTATCATGAAGCGGTGTTAGTAGTGTGTTAGTGATTTAGACCGGATCCGAAGATTGCCTACGTTCCTCTCAATGTGAGAAGCTCAGGTCAGCGTAGTTCGCAGAGAATTAGAATAGGCAGAAGAATCGGGATCATGCATAATGAGGGGGAATTACCTAAAGTTTAGGGTTTAGAAGTAGTTCCTAGATCATCCTTGGGTTGATGAACCCTCGATCATCATCGGCTATGAAATAACATGTAATTATGAAGATCACAACCCTAAATATAGCATAAATAAGGTTTTAATCTATGAACACGAAGAACATGCGAAGAACATATTATGAACATATGAATGAGCATGCAAAGAATATGAAGAAACTATAAATAAACATGTACGAACATGAATATAAAAGATCTACATTAAAATAATGCAAGAACACGAAGAAAAAGTTAGAAAAAACTTACCTATGTTGACAAGAAATAAACCTTGGATCTTCTTGAGTGTTTGAATGCTAATTAGAGAGCAAAATAGTGTTTAAGAACTCAAACTCGGACTTAGAGCTCTCAAAATCGGACCCTTAAACCAATAGCATGGGATTGGTTTATATAGTAAACTGAGGGAAGATCTGATGGTCCAGATCATCCGGAGCAAGGTTGGCCGCCTGGCCATGGTTGAAGCCGGTGACAATAGTGGCCGCGTGGCCAAGATCAACGCGGAGCAAGGTTGGCCGCGTGGCCAATTCTGCTGGCTGACTTGATTTTCAAGCTAGGGTTTCTGCATGGTTTTAAGGAAACCATTTATTACCTAATTTGATAGATTTTGTCCCAAATGAGATATTTTGGGAATCCGGGACAAGTCTTTGTAAGGTTTCTAATTCCTATAAAGTCCTTGTATTTTTGGGAAAGTCCTAATAAACTCATTTTCAGATCGGGTACTAACAGTAGCCCCTCGGCGACGCTTCTTGCAAGGCAATGGAGGGTCAACGATAAAAATAGGAACCGTTCTGAAACATGAGTTTCAAAACAGAGGAAAGGTAAGGGAACGGCTGAACCTTGGCAGGCGACCTACGTATCCGCGGGGGAATCAAGCCAAACGTAGTTCAAAGCTGATGGGGAAATTGGGAAGGACTGTTCTCTGATGGGGAGCAACGTCTTCTGCTGGGGAAAATGCACCTGCTGGGGATGAGAGATGACCGCGTCGGTCGGGTGGCTGGACCTTTTCAGGTTTCCTACGTATCCTCCGAGGAATCAAGCCGGTCGTAGTTCGGAGATCTATTGGGGATAAAACGAGATACCGGACTTCTACTGCGGATAATAAACCTACGGGCACTATCCTGCATGAAGAACGAATCATTCGTAAGCAATGAAGTTATTTGGAAAAATAAGGACTATGCTGTCTAAATAATCCCAAGATGGAATGGTAAACGCAATCAGGATCGCCAGGGTTCCTGCGATCGCGCTAAAGTAATAGATGTCGGATCTCTTGCGAACAGAAACGCCGAGGCTTTGCCAACCACGATCGATCTAGGATGCCTATGTTATAGAGGCGCCGAAGTCTCTACAACCACACGAATCTTAATAATAGATGTTGGATCTTTCGCAAACAGAAACACCGAGGCTTCTGCCAATCACGATTGATCAAGGATACGTATGTTATAGAGGCGCCGAAGTCTCTACAATCATGCAAATCCTAATAATAGATGCTGGATCGCTCGCAAACAGAAAACCCGAGGCTTCTGGCAATTACGATTGATCTAGGATGGTATGTCATAGAGGCGCCGAAGTCTCTATAATCATACGAATCCTAAGCAAATATTTGGTGAAGAATGGAAATTTTAAGGGGCTTTCTTACCCAAGGTAACGAATATCAGTCAAAGTAGTGTTAAGGCATTTAAAATGAATTAAAGGGAAAAGATCAGGGGCAAAAGTGGAATTTTATCTGAAGGGGCAAGGTTGGCCGCGTGGCCAAACACACTGAATTGCAAAAGTGGCCGCGTGGCCAAGAACGCTGAGTGGTCAGATCTCCTTCACGCGGATCGCTGATCTGACGGCTGGGGTTGCAAGGGCGAAAGTGGCCGCGTGGCCAAGGATGCCGATGGGCTGACTCCTTGGTCACATCACTAGACACCTCCCCTCTTCTTCTTCTTTTCTTCTTTCTTCTTCTTCTTCCTCCATTGTTAACGAATTAGAGAGAGAAAATTGGGTTTTTAGAGAGAGAAAGCTTGGATTTTGATAATCTTGAAGACTTCGTTTCACATTCTTCTCGAAGCTATGGCAGATTGGATCAATGAGGCGTTATTTAGGGATTTCCCGGGCCAAGGTGGTTATGTGATTCCACAACAAGAGCCACAAGGAGAGGGGCACGGTAATGCTCTGGGCGGAGGAATGTAGGGGCTGACCCAGGAGCGGGCTTTGAAGCGGTGCCCTTGATTCCATGGGCGTTTGAGACCACGGCCGCGACTCGGAATTATCGCGATAATCTGCTGCGGTCTACGTTCGACCAAGATTACGATTTTTACATCGACTCTGAGCGTCATTGGTCGATGGGGCTTCCGGAGACGCGGGAGGTAAATTTCGAATTTTTATTCTCTCCTTCTTGCACATTTGTATGTTTTATGCACATAATATGAAATGCTAGAATAATGGAATGCTAGAATTTAAATTGCTAGAATTGTAAATTGCTAGAATGGTAACATACATGTGTTGTGTTTACCTGCAGAGGATCAAGCTCGTGGGTCCACAGTGACTGTGGCAAACTGTGGGCGTCCTTGCCGGAGGGACCAGGCGGTTTGCGTGCTCGGATCTAGGCTATGGGCTTTCGCCCATTCTTTGACAGTGTCCGCATGGTCGGGGCTACCCTGAAGGTGGCAGCGGTGATAGAGGTGTGCCGGGAGTTCTGGTGGATACCACCCATACCTTCCAATTCAGTTTGGGAGAGATTACCATCACGCCGACGGATTTTGCAGCCATCACAGGGTTGAGGTTTACTGGTACCCCTTTGCCTTTTGATGAGAGCTTGGCGGAGCGGGACGGGACTATAGACAGGCTCTGCTGGGAGTTGACACCGACCTGGAGGAGGTGTCAAGGTTATGGAGTGGAGGCCGGGAAGGTGAATCGCTTGGTGGAGGTGGCTATTGAGGCCTTTAGTAGGGGGGAATATGATTTGGATTGCTTGGTCCGGCTGTTCTTATGGTACAGCTTTTCGGAGATTTTGTTTTCCAGTGGGGCTACTGTCTGCCGGTACTCACTGCTAGGGGCTCTTGTGGACTTGGACTTAGTCGGTGGGATTTCTTGGGTGGAGCCGGTTTGGCTGAGATTTACCGGCTTTGGACCATTGCTCGAGGGCTAGCTCGTCGGCCTTTGATGGGTTCCAGTTCGCCTTTGAGGTACGCTCTTGACTACCCTTCTTTCATTTGTTGAGATCTTTGTTCTATCTTTTGGTCTGAAATGTCCTCTCGTTATATGCACAGGCTTGGGTGTACGAGGTCTTCGGTGTCGCCCTTTTCAGTTGGTGATGAGTGCCAACAAGGTTGTTCCCATCATGTCGTACTGGTGCAAGGGAAACAGGGCTCCTTCCCGCAGGAACCGGGACAGGAAGACAGTGATGCTGCTGATCTGAGGAGGGTGTTTGCGATGTCTGAGCCATCGGGGTGAGATTTTACCCAAGGAGCCCGCCAATAGGCTTCGGTAGGTCCCTATGTATGGATTGGACCGCTTCTAGGGTCTGCTTGTGGTTCTCACCGGGGAGGCCATGTATCTTGGAGAGGGTGGTTCATCAGCACAGGGCTGGTGCGTTACC
>JAOWBW010003041.1:0-42940 GCA_026119855.1 Campanula takesimana
TCTACGGGCTGAAAAGTTGTGACTTTTTCCTTGCTGATTGCAGAATTCTTCAACACCAGTGTTCTCAAATTCAGTACCATGATCTGACCTTATTCTGATCACTTTGATGCTTTTGAGGTTTTGCACTTGATTTATAAATTTTACTAATTGACCAATAGTTTCTGATTTGGATTCCAAGAGAATGATCCAAGAAAATCTTGTAAAGTCATCAATTATCATAAGAGAGTATCTTTTTCCTCCAAGGCTTCTAGTCCTGACTGGTCCAAATAAGTCCATGTGAATAAGTTCAAGTGGCCTTTTTGTATCCTTTTATTTTTGGCTTTAAAAGAAATCCTTTGTTGCTTTCCACACTGACAAGCATTGCACAGTTTATCCTTTTTGAAGGATATCTTTAGATGTCCTTTAACAAGTTTGGAGGATGCAAGTTTGGCTATGCTTTTAAGATTCAAGTGAGATAATCTCTTATGCCAGAGCCATGCCAAATCGGACTGATTAAAAGATAATAGACACATGGCATTAGAAGATTTAGTCACTTCAAGGGATATGCAGTACACATTTCCTTTTCTGAATCCAGTAAGAATGATTTCATCATTAGAATTCTTCACTTGACACAGGTTATGGGAGCACACAACATGAATCCTTTGTCACAGATCTGACTGATGCTAATCAAGTTGTGCTTGATACCTTCCACATAGGAGACATTTGATAAAATAATGCTTTTTGTGATCAAGTCTCCATGTCCTTTGACTCTGGCTTGAGAGTTGTCTCCAAAAACAAGATTAGGGCCATCTTTTGGAATGAAGTTCTAAAGCCATTTCTTGTTGAAGGTCATGTGCCTGCTGCAACCACTATCTAGGTACCAGACTCCTTTATTAAATTCCAACAAAACAAATAAAGAAAAATAAACATGGTCCCCTTTTAATTATGGGTCCAGGTGGTTAGACAGCCTTAGGGATCCAAACTTTCACAATTCTCTTAGAAGGGTTATTGTTCTTTGGGATATAAGGTTTTTGGTTGAAAGAGTTTAGGTAAGATAGGATTTGGTATATATAGGGTGTCATTCTGAATTGTTGATGATGGTGGTTGTGATGAGGGTAAGGATTATATGAGTTAGGTGAGGTATGGGCTTTAGGCATCTTTGAAGATCTGTAGTTTTGACTTTTTTTCCTTTGTTTCTCTTTTGGTAGGTCTGCTATCTTCTTGGATATCCTAGATAGGTCTGATGTCTGTAGTTGTACTGATCAGATTGATTGTTCTTCCAAGTTTGAGATTGCTTATGAGGGCTTGGAGCAACACTTTTGTTGTTGGGGTTGGTCATTTGAACACTGCTACTGGATGCTTGATCATGATAGCTGGCCTCCTTCATTTTTCTTTGAGCCTTGTAAATATCCTGTTTAGTTTGGACAGGATAGATAGGCTTTTTATAGTTTTGTCTCCCATTTTGACAAGTAACATTTTCTCCAGTTTCCTTTCACCCCCAGGTAGTTTGTATTCAATCAAGGTTAGGTTGTTTGCACCTAGTCTAGTTTTTGTCAAATGGATGCCTTTGAGTGTAAAGGAAATGTGACATTGCTGAACTTGACTTGTTCCAAGACTCAATTTTTGTTTTGAATGCTTGCCTTTTATCATTTAGTGCCTCTATTATGAGGTTGAGCTCTTTCAGTTCACTGCTAATGTGAAGGTGATTGTTTCTTGCATTGAAGACATCAGCATGAAGGTCTACTATCTCATCTATTTGCTGTTTGTTCTGATTTTGAAGAGAGAGGTTTTGTGTTTCAAGGAGGGCATTTTGGTTTTAAGACTGTCTAGGTCCTTAGAAAATTGTAAATTTTCATTTATCAAGACCCTAAGGCTTGATTCTTCTTTATTTCTCTAAATAAACAAAGTACAAGCTAAATTTTTAAGACCTTCAAGGTCAAGGGAATTAAAGTCACTTAACTCTCTTAGTTCTTCTGCAGCTGCAAGAGCTTGAAGTTCCTCTTCATTTTCTGAGTCATCTTCATCATTTTCCATGAGACATATCATGGCTTCCATTTCATTATCTGAGTCTGAGGAGTCACTTTCATCATCACTGAATTTTGACAGGTCTGCTATCATGACCTGTTCCTTGTTTTCAACTTGTTTGGATTTGGCACAGTTGAAGCAATTACACATAGAACTGTGTATAATATCTTTAGAATATGATAGCTTCTTCTGGGTTGAAAATTTTATTGATTTCTTTGGTTCAGGACACTCTTGAGAGTAGTGACCTAACTTTTCACAGTTATAGCATGTGACATCTTTGTTCTCAGTTTGGACTTGGTTAGAAGTGGATGATGTATTTCTTTTGTCAAACATTCTTTTTTGATGTTTCATAGCATTTTTAACAGCTATGGTAATCAAGCTAGGAATGTCTTCTTGATTCAAAGGTTTGACTTCTGGTTTTTGGGACAAATTGACTTTTTGAATAGCTTTGCAGATTAGGGAGTCAATGTCCTGTTGTGAGTAAGCTTTAGGAGCTTCTTATGCAGCAAGAGCCATGGTGTGAGCATTGGCTAAGGATGATGCAATGATGGGAAGTTTGACAATCCCTTCAAGTTCATAGGCTTCCAATTTTCCAAAGTATTGTTCAACAGTCATAGTTGGCCATTCAATACCTTCTCTTAGGGTAAAGAAACTTTTTTCATATTCTTGAGGGAGGCTTGAAATATTTTCAGATATAGGTCTAGTTGATCTAATTTCTTGCCATGATCTGACACTAGTCTAAGTAGATCTTCAAATCTGTCTTTGGCAGCACTAATTCTTTCACCAGTAGCAAATTTGAAATTGTCAAGTTGCCTTAATAGGTTATATAGATTTTGTGCTCTGACACTTGTGTGCTTAGTAAACTTGGTTTTAATTAAATCCCAGGCTTCTTTAGCAGTTTCAACTTCCCCAATTTCCTGGGCCAAAGAGTCATTAACACTTTTTTGTAAAATGTTTTTGACTTTTTGAGTAGCTGTTACTAAGTGTCTTTCAGTTTCAGTCCAAAGGTCTGGGGTTTTGTATTTGTCCTCTCCTCCATTTATGTCAGGTTGAGTGGGTATTCTGACTTCTTCATGAAGTACAAACCAGTTCCAAACACTGTTTGAATCAAGGTAAGTCTTGATCTTGGAAGAGAATATTTCAAAAAATCCACAGTCATCAACATGTGGAATGTCTTTCTTATTGTTTCTTTTGGGTTGAGGCATGATGTTAGTGCTTCTGGATCCTTCACAAGATGTTAAGCTTGAAGACACTTAAGTCTTTTAGAAACCAGCTCTGGTGCCAATTGTGAGAACCTGTTCTACTTATGCACTTTAAACAGGTAGATATTAGTTCACAAGAGGTCGACTATCTTGGCAGAGTAGGTCGACTATCTTCAGGTGCAGTGTGTGTATGTTGAGTTATGCAGCGGAATAAAAATGAAATAAATAGAAGAAATAAATGAGTAAATGAAAAGTGATAAGTGTGTGAATAAGTGTGAGTAAATGAGACACAAACACAACGATGTAACGTGGTTCAGAGTATTGCAACTCTCCTACATCCACGCTTCACTGTCCTCAACAGTGAAGAAGCAATCCACTATAATACTTCGTCAAGAAATTACAATCAATTGCAAGAAAATTCCCTCAGAATTTTCCAGCCTAATTAGCCTCACTAATTAAGCCTTTGTACTTGTTGCAAAGTACAGAAAAAGAAAAAGAAAAAGAAAAGGTTTCACAAATGTGAGGGTTTTGGTGATCTCTAATATGGCTCTTATGTAGCTATGTGAGATCTTTATTTGTTTATCTATTCTAACACAGATTTATAAATATCAAGTGTGCTTTACAATTTGAGTTGCTTAAAAGCTTTAATCAAGTTGTATGAATAATGGCCAAGACAGAGGTTATTTCTTCAGTAGAGTAGAGCTCCTTTTATAGGTCTTCATATTATATCCGTTTGAGTTTCAACGGTCTTCAACATCTTGGAAATGTATATGTCAGTCATTAATCTTTGATTGGAGTAAAGTTTGGGAACAGTGTTTAAGTCAGGTTTGACTTTGACTAAGATGAGTTGGCAAGAGTGTTAAGGTCTGTTATTTTGAAGGTTAGCTATCTCGACATGAGAAGATAGTGGACCAGAGAAGACTTGATGATTTCCAGATTACTTCTTGATAATTCATTTCAAGTTCTTTAATTATTTGTCAAAACACTTAGTTAAGAAACTAGGGTTCTAACATAAATGTCTATTGAAAAATGTGTAATTTTTTTCATGGTTAAACCTTTCTGCTAGCTTAAAGCTGGTAAGTTCTCTTATGTACACTATTGATGGATGAGTTCTATTTTTATCCGTTCAGTATATTTTTAGGCTTAAACTGTAAAAAATCCTTATGATTTAGTTATTTAATTGGTTTTGTATGAGGGAAAAAAATGTGAAACAGAAAAAGTTTCGAGAGAATTATCGATTAATGAGGAATTTTAGAGTTTTTTGGGGACTTACAGAGCATTTAAAGAAGCTTAAGATGATTATGAGATATTCTGAACCTGCCAAAAATTTCAGATGGACTTCACAGGAATGCAATGCACCCATACTACTCCTCCCTTCCAAAACAAAATTTTCAATTTATTTTAAGAACAGATATTAAGGGAAGATGTTGGAAAAGTAGTTGGAATGAAAGAGAATGTGGGGGAGAGAATAGTAAATGGATAGTGAGTGGGAAGGAGGGAAAAAGTGGAGAGAATGTTTCCATTTGGTAAATGGGAGTTTCCAATGGGACGCCCAAAATGACAAAATGCGAAGTTTGTTTTCAAAAAGAGGGAGTAATACACACAGGGGCGGACACACGTTAAGGGGGAGGTGTCAATTGACCCCCCTGACTTCTCCGTTTATACGACTTTACCCTTTAAAAAATTTCAAAGTATAACTTTGACCCCCTCAAATTTTACAAATCCCTACATATATAAACTCAGGTTTTACACAACCTACCCCGACAAATTCATTTAGTTTGCCGTTTGCGGGTCTTTGAGGCTATAGCGATTGTGAGTTTGCGACGAGGGTAGGAGAGTTTGAACTCAACGATCGACACAACCACGGAGGCTGGAGCAACCATGTTTTCCGGTCGTAACAGGTACTATTATGTCCTTTGTCTCTCCTTTTACTCCGTCTCCAATCTCAAATCCCAAATCCCTAAATTCTCTCCCCCCCCCCCCCCCAAAAAAAAAAATTAGGGTTTTTCCCTTTCAATCAGAATTTTTGTTTTTTTAAAAAAATAACTCATTGATTTCTTATTGAAATATACAAAAAAAAAAAAAAAATATATATATATATATATATATATATATATATATTATATAATTTGCATAATTTACGATTACCAATAATTTGTTTGTGTAGTTAAATTGTATATCAGTCCAAGTTCTCTAAATCCTTTCCCTAAATCTTGTGATTTATGGGTAGTGACTAAGAGAAAGATGGTTTAGAATCAAAGACATTAATGGTGTGTAGTTGGGATTTGAACAATTTAACTTTCTAAATTTGTATTTATATGTGATCATGTCTAACAGACTATTAATTTTTTCTTCAAATTTAGTTGGGATTTCAACTCGAGCTTGTTTTTTTTTCTTTTTTTTTTCAGAAAATGGATCCTCCTCGAGATTTGAAAAGATCATGTGGGTCGTCTACTTCTGGCTCTAAAGCGAATGAGGCCCCCCGTTCCAGAGTTTAGAAACTATGAACTATAATCTTGTTTAACAATAAGTTTTTTTATGATTCCTAGTACACGATTATGATGGTGCCTTGTTATGTGCTTGTGTATGGCCGGTGGCCTTGTTGTTGTGTTTTTTATGGCCTGTGGCCTTGTTAATTTTTTTTTGTATGGCCGGTGCCCTTGTTAATTTGTTTTATATGCATTTCAAACAGTGCTGGAAAACTATTTCAAGCAATTGAAACATTCACAAAGCAATGGAGAGCCTCAAGTTCAAGATTCTAACGTCCTCAATCATATTGCCAAAATGCAAATTCTGAAGTGCCTAATGCTCAAAAGCCTCAAGTTCAAGAGCATATCGTCCCCAATGCTAGTGTCCCGAATCCAAATCCTAATAGCCTAATACCCAAGAGCCTAATATTCCAACATCTAATGTTCAAGAGGTAGATGGTATGCCTGAACTTGTTTTTTATCTTCGGATGCGGCCTTCGATTTATTGTCTTGCTCGTAATGGCCAAGAGTTAGAAAATATTTGAAGGGTGTATTTGTTGAAGGGTCAATCTCAACCAAAGAATCATGAATTTAAGAAGACAGAAATTTCAGGAGCAACTTGCAAATTTAGTCCAAACGGTACGCAAAATATGGTAACTGGTTGGAATACAGTACATGCAAAGATGCATTATATTGCTTGCATTGTTATCTCTTCATGTCCGATTCTTGGAAGAAAGGGGTGGTGGAACATTTGTGACAGAATGATTTAGAAATTGGAAAAAGAATGCAAGAAGTTGAAGGACCATGTGGGAGATGTCAATAGTTCTCATAACAACTGTTACATTCTAGGTCGAGATTTACTGAAACGTGGAGTTACTTCTTTGCGTTGCCTCACTTGATCCAAAGAATTCCTTCTCTACTTTTGATAAAAGTAGATTGATTCACTTTGCTAAATTTTATCCCACTGACTTTTTAGGAAAAGAACGTAGTGATCTTTCGAATGAACTCGAAGGTTAAGACAAAGGATTTTGTTTTAGTTTATTCACTCCTCATATTTGCTTTACTTTTGTTTGTTGTTGAGAGAATATATTCAGGGATGAAACTCATCAAGACGTCGTTACGTAATAAAATGGGAGATGCTTGGTTGAATGATTATTTGGTGATTTACATAAAGGATAAGTTTTTAGGAAAATTGAAAATGAAGATATTATGGAATATTTTGAAAAGATGAAGAATAGGAAACTACTTGTGTAACACTTTTCTTATTAATTATAACATTAAAATTTGAATTCAAGTGAAAAAATGCTTTATATGTGGTTTTTTTCTTTATTTTTAATAGTGTGATTTTTTAATTTTTTTTTGACCCCCTCACCGTGAATCTCAGATACGCCACTGAATACCTCACATTAGCAGCTGAATATTTCTCCGCGTCCACTGTGCGTTATGCGGGCACGTGATATTCCCAAAGCCCCGCTCCATATTTTTCAGGACTAGCGAATTTCCAAGTCTTTAGCCCCTTTTTTTAATTCTCGTGCACAACATTAATTTTGCAATTTAAAATGAGACGGAAGGAGTATATAATTATGAGCTGTCAAATAGTCTATCTAATAAATAACTTTCATTTAAGGCCCAAAGGAGTAAGATAGATGTTCCATGAGGATTTTTCTTTTTTTACTTTTTTCCATTTTTTACTTAGGTAAAAGGTCCGTTCATTAATTATATATGCTTTTGCTTTAAGTATTGATAAAGCTTATAAGTAACTTAATTCGTGTATATCTATATTCATTTTTCTCTATATATAGAAGCATTTTGCCTTAAACCCTAATTGTCACACACACAGACACATACACACACATACACTTTGAGATGGGGAAACAAACACTATTAGGCCTAATGCTATTGTTCTATATGCTCTTATCCATGCCAAAGCACGAACGATACCTAAACTCAAGAGCACCAATAATCTGCATCTCCAAGAAGATAGTCCCGACAAAGTCGAAAAATGGTACTCAAAGCTCGATGACAAAAGGCTATTTCTAAGCAAACTCAACTTCTTCTTCCACGCCAATGCAAATGGCTCGGAGCCAAATCAAGTTTCAAGTAGCCGAAAGCTTTACTCCAATAGTTCCCGCCTGGTTTGGTATGGTTCAGGCTTTTGATTACCCTTTAACAGCCACGTACGAGAATACTTCTGAACCTTGGGGCTATGGTCAAGGCTTCTTTCTTGAATCATCCAAGGAAGAATTTAGCGCGATGTTGGGCATGAATTTATTGCTGACCAAATTCTCGAACAGTACTTTAACCCTACTTGGTCAAGATCCGTTTAATGACAAGTATCGTGAGCTGGCGGTTATAGGAGGGACGGGGTATTTGTTGGATAAAATCTTGTAAATATTGAAAGGAAAACAATTACAATATAATATAATTATACAACAATTATGAAAAACATAAAAGGAAAGATAAAACCATAAAAATTGATCGTTGTTTGCACGAGCCCAATGCTAGTCACTGTCTCCTTAAGACTTATTCGTCCCCTCACCACGTGTGCTTGAGTTTGCTCGGAACGCTAGTCTCCCAGGATAGAACGTGCGGACCGGGGGCACTTTGCACCTAAGTTTCCCGGCGAGCAGAACTGTGCTTAGACAGTATCACCTTTTCGTATTATGCTAGGAGGCCAAAGGAAGAAGATGAACAAATTGCAAGAGGGAAGAAGAAGATTGATGGAAAAACTCTCTTTTTTCATGTTGTTGTAGGTTTCTCAATATATAGCTCAATCATATATCACCAAATGAATGCCCAATCAACCTCTATTAATATGAGAGTCATTACTCTTGTATTCATGTGATTTTATTCCACATTTTTGTAACCACAACTCCAAGGTAATGATCCCAATTAATCCATCTATTAATTTGGCTATCATGGCACATAAATGGTAGGGTTAAATTCTAAAGTTACAATTTCAACCCACCAACTTTGAGTTATCATATCTTTCTCATCCAATTTTAAATTGGATATATAGATATACTATTTCAATGTTCACACGGAGTGAAACTTGAACCCACAATAATCTTTGTCCAACAACAAACGATTCTTGCTAGGAAATACACACAATTTCCTTCACACACAACATATTTTTCAACAATCCCCCACATGAAGGAAATTGATGAGGATAGGTGATAAAGTCCGGCAGTCGAAAACCTGCATAGGATAGGTAGGGTCTGCCCTTTGAACCTTCCCTTGCAGAGATATATTTACTCTACTCGCTAATCAGTAGACACGATGTCCTTGAACTGCTAGCTTTTTGTGTAGCCGATCATATACTTTGCACAGGTATCGCCCTAACACAATTCAGCTCTCATAGCTGTGTCCATTATGGCCCTGGAGCACAATGCCTGGTTCTGTGAGAAGGTTTAAGAATTAAGCCTCACATAATTCTTCTCAAAGCGGCCCACACTTCTTTCTCACATAGGTGATTCTTTTAAGTAACCCATTTTACTTCACATAAGAATCATTAAAAGCCACCGCTTAACCTCATTCTTCTCTGGATGTCACTTTTAAGGAATGGGTATGGGGTAACCCCCACAGTGACGTTACAAGTCTTTTAAGAGTTAGGTTGTCCCTTTTGAACCTAGATCTTGGGATCTCCAGTCAACTAGGTTGGGTTTTCCGCTGTGTTTAACTTCTCAAGAGGCTTTAATCCCATTCCCAATGTCAACTTTGCAACCACTTCTTTACTTAACCCTTTGGTTAGCGAATCCGTCAAATTATCTTTTGACTTTACATAGTCAATAGATATGGTACCAGTTGCAATTAGTTGCTTAATGGTATTATGTCGTCGACGTATATGTCTAGACTTACCATTATACATATGATTTTGTGCCCTACCAATCGCAGATTGGCTATCGCAATGTATACAAATTGCTGGCACAGGTTTATCCCATTTTGGAATATCTTCTAGAAAATTGGCGTAGCCTCTAGGTTTTCTCACCACATTTATCTTAAGCTATAGACTTAGATTCCGCTATGAATCTATTTATAACTTATTTATTTAGAAGACTTCCCTGATATAGTCGCTTCCGCTAATAGGAATACGAAACCACTCATATATCCAAATAGCATCACTATATCCTTCAATTATCGACAGATGTCTAGTGTAGTGTAATCTGTGATCTCAATTGTATCTCAAGTACCTTAGTACTTTTACAATATATTTAGGATTACTCGTGTTCCAACTCACTAGATTTTCAATATTTCTTGAGTATTCAACTTGAGAATTAATGTCACTTCTATTCTTCAATAGATGTTGACTCATGCCAATTGGGTTTTAGTCATTTCTAAATTATCCTTGCTAATTTCTCAAGAATTATCCATTAGATTTCTTAGAAATTTTCACTTCAAGGATTACATCCACTAAACCCATATCTCGTGACCTTTTTTCAAAATTTCCAAGAACTATATCTTAATTTGCTTAATTGCAAATTCATTAGTTCTTGAAATTTTAAATCCAAATTTCCCATTTTCTAAACTTCTCTCAAGTTTAACATATCTTTAATAGATTTAATCAACATTATGACATAACCACTCATGTCATATTTGATTAATCCACATTCTTTCATGGCAAAATCAAGTTTTTGATTTCATTATCTTTGTGCTTGTTTCAAGTCATCTAGTGACTTTACTAACTTGCACACTTCATTCTTGGTTTTACTTTGATCTATTTCATTCAAAGCATCACTTTGATCTATTTCACTCAAAGTGTAACTTTGATCTATTTCACTCAAAGTATTATTTGTTCATTTCATGAACTTGATATCAATACTTGATTTCCATTATTTTTTTTTTCAATTTTCTTGGTGTTATATATATTCAAAGTCATTTAATAATATATGACAACCATGAAAAATCATTATTTACACATTCCACCATCTTGTATCGATATATCAATTTTGTTGATGTTGGACTTTCTACTTTGTGACTACCCCCACATTCACATGTGTACGTAGGCCTACGTTTCCATACATCATATGGAATTTACATTTTTCTTGGGGTAACCTAACCAATAGGTATTTATTTTTCCAAAGTAGACTCACCCTCACATTTTGGGTTAGTCCAAATTTTAGCAATAATGCTATCATTTCTTTCATCAACACCATTTTGATAGTGATTTACAAGATGGATATTTTGTGTACAAACACATGTTATGCACACACACTATACTCAATAGTGTTTCATCTTCATTATCTCATTTCTAAGTTGTTTTCCAACTTCTCCATTCAACGAGACAATGCTTATAATATATAACAATTACTATGTGTTTGAAATCTCTACATATCACAAAGCATCGCAATGCTTAACTTGTGATGATATAATTCAACACACATTTCATGTCTTGTTCGAATTTCTTTTTGAATGAAAATTGTGATCCAAGTAAAGAAACGTAATCTCATTATTAGCCACCAACTCAACTCGCGGTTGATATAATTTCCATTTCATATATTCAAACATCATGGATATCATCCTTGATGACATCTACCTTTGTCTCTCAAGACACAAGGAATACATTTAACTTTTTCAAACAAGTTTAGCTTTTCATACAAGTTTGACTTTTCAAACAAGTTTTACTTTTGACCAAGTTTGACAAACTTTGTATTTGACTTAAGCATTTCAATATGCTCCACCGCATTTACTTTCATCACAAGAAGTGTTACACAACTTCTTATCTGAAGCTATATTCTCTTTTCCAACACAAAATGAATAGCAAGCATCTCAACATTCATTTCAATTCATTTATGTTTGAGTTGCTTCTTGAAATCTTTTCAAGTGAAAATTAATTTTTCAATTATTTCCGTCCCTTGAAAATTTCACTTATCACCATCCATTCGACATGGATTTCATGAAAGACTATTTCAATTCTTTCATTTGACTTTTTACGGTTTATGGAGTCTACTATTTTAAATCAAGAAACGGCATGCAATGAATTTCATTGTACCAACATTCTCGATTTTATTTTATAGTCCAAAACTCCAACTATTCTTTTCCTTTTTCTTGGTACTATATATGTTATATAACGAAACCAAAAATCCGTTAAATATATAGTTCCGACAAAAGAAACTCATATGCTTCAACCGCACTTACGGATTAAACATCCGTCTCATTTCCACCAACTTTGTAGGGTTTTTCTTAAGAAATCTCACTAAGTTCAAGGTGGTTAAGTAGAATATCTTTTGTTGCCGTCACTTAAGTCGAGGCCAACAAAATTTTCTAACTTCTCACGATGGTGACCAAAATACTTGGAACACCCATATTTATTTGGAAATTATTTCCACACAAGGAGCTTTTTCCAAAACATTGGCTTTAATTTTCAACAATTAAAACCAAATTATAACTTTGTTGTTACAAATTTAATTCTCTAACTTAATTAGAGAATTCAATCCAAGAATAAATTGCTAATTCAAAAGGAGAATTAACACAAATTTATTTCTTGTAACAACTCATAATAAATTGAGGTTCATTATTCCAAAGTTTAGAAGTTTCATCTTGGAGTACCTCCAAATTCAAGAAACTTACATTCTCATCCTCATAATACACAATTTCTTTTTTTTTTTTTTTTTTTTTTTTTTTTTTTTTTTTTAGAAGTCCTCCTTCTAAATATTGTGTCATTTTTCATCATCGTCAACAATAGGATTTAACAACTTTCTTCAAGAAGTCCTATTATTATTTCCATGACATTAGTCACTCATCAACTATTAGGTTTTAACAACTTCTTCCAAGAAGCCCTATAGTTTTAGTATTTGTGACTTCACAACAATAGAATTCAACAACTTCTTTCAAGAAGCTCTATTGTTTTATCTTTGTGACTTTTGTCACCATTGACAATAATAGGTTTTAACAACCTCTCTCAAGAAGACCTCTTATATTTGTCAACACAACGTTAAAGACTTAATCTTCCAACGTTCTTAGTTCCAATAAACTTTTCAATCTCTTCACTATGATTCATACGAAATGAACCATAAGAGATATATCACATGATGTATTTCCACTTAGAAAAGGCATAGCCTTAACAAGTAAATACAACCATTGAAACATAGTTGATGTCACGAAGCATCAATCTTTCCATCTTTGTTAATTTCATTAAATAAGTGGAAAGAAAATATTTTTATTTCACGAAACTGCTCTGTTCCGAAAATTTTATCTCCATCTTCACATTATAGATTCCAATCGTCACCGTTCAGAATCTTCTATTAAGGGTCGTTAACATGCACAAAAAGTTTCAGCCCAATCCAACGGTTAACGAAGCGGGAAATGCTGTTTTAATACAGCTGGCCAAGAAAAATCTGTGCAGAAATTTTCTTGCTTTCTTTCTCATTGTTTCTCATCGTCTTTCATCCTTTCTCTCGTAGCCACCACGCCACAAGATCCATGTAATCTGCAATCCTTTCTCAACAAGGAATAAGTCTTAAGATTGTTGGATAAAATCTTGTAAATATTGAAAGGAAAACAATTACAATATAATATAATTATACAACAATTATGAAAAACATAAAAGGAAAGATAAATCCATAAAAATTGATCGTTGTTTGCACGAGCCCAATGCTAGTCACTGTCTCCTTAAGACTTATTCGTCCCCTCACCACGTGTGCTTGAGTTTGCTCGGAACGCTAGTCTCCCAGGATAGAACGTGCGGACCGGGGGCACTTTGCACCTAAGTTTCCCGGCGAGCAGAACTGTGCTTAGACAGTATCACCTTTTCGTATTATGCTAGGAGGCCAAAGGAAGAAGATGAACAAATTGCAAGAGGGAAGAAGAAGATTGATGGAAAAACTCTCTTTTTTCATGTTGTTGTAGGTTTCTCAATATATAGCTCAATCATATATCACCAAATGAATGCCCAATCAACCTCTATTAATATGAGAGTCATTACTCTTGTATTCATGTGATTTTATTCCACATTTTTGTAACCACAACTCCAAGGTAATGATCCCAATTAATCCATCTATTAATTTGGCTATCATGGCACATAAATGGTAGGGTTAAATTCTAAAGTTACAATTTCAACCCACCAACTTTGAGTTATCATATCTTTCTCATCCAATTTTAAATTGGATATATAGATATACTATTTCAATGTTCACACGGAGTGAAACTTGAACCCACAATAATCTTTGTCCAACAACAAACGATTCTTGCTAGGAAATACACACAATTTCCTTCACACACAACATATTTTTCCAACAGTATTTTCGACTTGCGACTGGATCGGCGATTATGTATAATCATTATCATGTTACTGGTGTTGCTATTGTTGAACTTACTATTTTTGTTAGGCACTATCTTGATCCGTTAATGTATGAGGTTGTGGCTTGATGTTTGTTTTTAATCATGGAATGGGAGTGAGGGTTCTTAAGTTACTTCTTTTTTAATAAGCTTATTGATATAATAAAGCCACTCCCGGCAGTTATTTGGATTTGAATAGTCTTTGTGGAAGGGTTATCAATTACTCCCTCCGTCCCAGAAGGTTCTTACTTTCCTTTTTCCTTTTTGGTATGTCTCAGTTTAAGGTTCTTAGTTGATTTATTATTTAAATGGCAAAGGATGAATAGTGTTTTGGACATTTTTGTCCTCATAAAGTTCATACTCCCTCCGTCCTAGCACAAGTAGGACTAGAGGAGTTTGCACACTATTTAAGAAAAACTAGTAAATGTGTGGTAGAAAATGAAGAGAGAGAATGAGTAGAGTAAATAGTAGTGTTAGTTGGATAAATTGAGTGGTGAAAATGAAGAGAGAGAATGAATGGGATAAATAGTAGTGTTGGTTGAATAAATTGAGTGGTGGAAAATAAAGATAGAGAATGAGTGGGGTTGAAACATTTTCATTTTGGGCAGTCTCACTTTTAGTGGGACGTTCTCACTTGTGCTGGGACTTAGGGAGTATATTACAAAAAGCCCATCACTTACCCATCTACTTTTCATCTACTTGCATTATGAATGGACAATTATATCCTCCACCCTCTACTATTCTTGACTCAATTTTGCCTTGATTCCTTAATAAGCGTGCAAAATCAAACTAAGAACCTTAAACTAGGACGGAGGAGTATCATGTAAGCAATGGAAGTAATGGCACTGTAACACCCGTCCTAATTCCTGTTAAATTCTTGCCTTGCATATTTATATGCTATTTTATTTGAGTTAATTATTTAACTAATTGAGCAAGTTTAGGTCCTAAGTGTTCAAAGTTGGAACTTTAGGGTCATTTGTGAAAAATAAAGTTTAGGGGCTAAAATGCTCAAATTGAAACTTGAAGGGCTTTTTTGTCAAAAGTGAAACTTGAGGGGCCATTATGAAAATTTTCTAATATATATCATGAGACTTTGTGATAAGTCTCATTCTCATAAAGAACATACTCCTCGTCCCTTCTTACTCCATTTTTACTCCCTCCGTTTCACGAGAGGTTCTTTCAACTTTCTGCCTTAAATATTACTCCGTTCCAAAATCCGATTGCACCAAAATGATCAGGGCAACGAGTAGATTATTTCTAGCCGATCAGAAAAATATCTTTTCCGTCTAATTTTCGGAGTAGGTAAGTTACTAGCTCCCCCTTGCTTGTAATAAAATGCGTATATGTTATACTTGATTCTTGTGTTTGTTAATTTCGTGTTTGGAATGAGTTTGGTGATACTTGTAAATTTGGGACAAATGGAGTATTATAAAACTATGTTGAAGGAATGAAATAGATTTGAAAGAATGTCATGGGCATGTTAAATTTACTCCTTGAGTGCTTTGAAGTGTTAATAAAAGTTATACTTATAATTTTGGGACGGTGAAATATTTAAATGGAATAAAAGAAAATTATTCTATTACTTGTGGGACGGTAAAATTAATTAAAGTGTCCCTACAGAAGTGTTCTGAGCATGTTAAAATGCACTCTTGAATGTTAGGGAGTGTTAGTAATTTATACTCCTACTTGTTAGACGGGTGAATTTGAGCTTGTTAAATGAATGGATGAAAATTTAGTTTTCTAGCTTTCTGGGGAGTTCTTGTCCCAATTTGGTTCTGGGTGACCGCGCCATGGGTATTGTGGGCGACCGCCCAAGTAGGAAGGGTTTGGGGTTCCAAAAGTCTAGTCTGGGCGACCGCCCAGGTGGGGAGTGGGCGACCGCCCAAGTCCACTGTTTCACAAAAGTGGTTTAAACTCAAATGAAATGAAACCTTATCCCTCCTAAGGCATAAAGCCTAGTATAAGATGTCCTAGCAAGTGTATATGTACCTTTTGGGGCATTAGAACTTGGTCTTGAACATGAGTACTCATAGAATTAAAATGAGAACTTGAGCCTAAGAGTAAGAACTCTTTTAATTGTCTTGAAAGTGCTATGAACAAGCACTAATGTGTTATATGTGTCTTGAAACCAATGTTTGTGTACCTTAGGGGCACTAGAACAATGTCTTGAGCTTAAGCATCCAAAATATAGGAATAAGAACATGTAAGTATGAGATGTATAACTCATCTACTTAGCTTGAACTTGAAGTATAAGACAATTAAATCTTGTACATGACTTGAATATCCAAAGATTGGAATAATAACTTAAGTATAAGATAATTAATTCTTGTACATGTCCTGAACATCCAAAGAATTGGATTGAGAACTTGAATGTAAGATGATAAAATCTTGTTCATGTCTTGAAACAAATACGTGTGTATGGTAATGAACTTGAAAGTGCTATGAGCAAGCACTAATGTGTTAGAAAGATTCTTGATGTGTATATGCAAATCTTGCATATAACTACTTGATAGAATGTGGCTTGTTGACTACTTGATACTTGGTATTAATAACCAAAGAGTTAGAATATGGAACTAGATAGAGAATGATCAACTCTATTACATACTCGAATCTAATACGTGTGTATTGAAAGTGCTATGAACAAGCATTAATGTGCTAGTAATTGGTTTTAATCGTGTATATACTCAATGAAGTATATAAAGTATAAAGAAGATATCATGTTCCTGAGATAGGTTCCTAAAGAAATAGGGACTAGTGTAATATGAAGATAATTCATAAATCAATGATTATAGAACACAAAATGTGTTGGAAAATGTATTCGATTATTAACGATACATATACGCGAGGTATGATTGTGACTAGGTACAATACGACCTATTCGACTACGTGCTTAGAGTCTAAGATGTTGGGATCTACTTGAAAGTAAGGGGTATCCTGATAGACACATTAATGTGTTAAAGATTATATGAATATGTACATGCAAATATGGCATATGACAAAGTGACATAGAATGAGGTACCCTACTACTTGTTTGGGGTCTGTTACTAATAGACTCTAACTTGGATTGATTGTGTTACGTGGACACATTACGTGCCATTGTTATACTGATTTGTATTCGCAAATATTGCATACGTGTACTGGTATTTGGTGAGCACATACTTACATGGTTCATGAAGGACTGGTCCACTACTTTTGGACTTAGTTCTATTCTCGTTAGTTTTGGTGAGCACATAATTATATGGTTCATGAAGGACTGGTCCACTACTTTTGGATTAGTTCTACTCTCGTAGTTCAAGTAAATACCTACTTGTGCATTTTTATGTGAGTCCAGCTGGTTCTCTGTGCTTGTTCGGAGATATATAGGTTCACGCTTATCGCGAGGCTGGGGCTAAGTGATAATCGGGGATCTATCTATCTGCGCTTGACCCCTTACTACAGGCCATAGTAAGGGCATAGCTTCCTTTATTAGAGCAATACCCCTGATAAAAGTGAATGCTAAACTCGTGAACACCTCGTGAATCTTGTTCTTGTAAGTGACACTGGTTACCGAGTCCTCTTGTGTACTGCACAGCAACAACTTGATTGATCGTGATTTGTCAACTGCAATAAGCAACGACAACAATGGTTTACTTTGGAGGAATAAGGTTGGAATATCCTTTGTAACGTGATAGTTTAGCCTTACGTGTTAGCTACTTGATGAGTTGGCTTAGCCTCTCATATACTTGTTACTTGATGACATCTTGAGCATGATTACTTGATAATCTTCTTGATTTGCATGATTACATGATAACATGCTATGTACTTGTATCTAGTAACATACTGAGATTTATCTCACCCCGTTCCTTGTTTATTTGTTCCCCCTCCCCCCCCCCCCCCAGGAAAGCAAGTGGTAATACGTTGTGAGGCTCGACTTAGCAGGGGCCTACTTGGCAGGTTGTTCTTGTTGGGGATTGTTATCCTTTCCAGTTTTGGTGAGGATGATTTTGTATCAGTTGTATAGACTCAGTATCTTGGGTAAACTTGTATAGTACTTGTATATAACCACACTTGGTTTAAATTTCTTGGTATAGAACTTGTGGTGAGCTATTTTAGCTCGTTTCTCTTGAGTATATATGATACCAGTTGATTTATTCAGGTGTCATTCCCATTTTTTCGCTTCTTATTAGTTACGCGCACCAGGTTCGAGGTTCCATTATAGAACCCCGGGACTTGGGGGCGTGTCAGGCACGGATTTTATTTTATTTTATTTTATTTTATTTTACTCACTTCATCTCAAAATGATCTTCCTTATTTTCTTACCGTCATTACAATATTATTACGAATGAACTTTGAGTAATGATTTTAGCTTGATTTTACTATCCTAATGAAAATCTAAAAGGGGAAACTACCATTTAGTCCCTCATCCTAATGAAAACTACCACCTAGGACGTGGAATTTGCAATATTACCACCTAGTCCAAAGGTCATTAAAAGGACACTCATGCCCTTACTAAATGATGAAAAATTACATTAATGTCACTCCCTCCATTATTTCACTTTCTCTCTCCAAACACCATGACCACCTTTAGCCACACATCCCAACCTTCCCGGCGACCATTTTCCGCCAACCACCTACAGCGCCACTTTCCGGCAACCACCTCCGGTGACTATTTTCCGGCGACCATTTCCGGCGACCACCTCCGTCGACTATTTTCCCGGTGACTATTTTCCGACGACCACCTCCGGCGATCAATTTTTTGGTGCCATTTTGCCGGCGACCACCTCCGTCGACTATTTTGCCGGCGACCACCTCTGTCGACATTTCCGGCCACCATTTTCCAGCGACTATTTTCCGGCGACCACCATCTCCGGTGATCAAACAACTTAGAACTTATCATTATGTTCTCAGTTGTCAACTAACCAACTCCGGCGACCAAACAACTGTGAACTAATCAGTAAGTTCACAGTTGTCTACTAAACTAAGAAGAACACAATCGACTCCCGCAACCACCCACTCCTGTGACCAAACAACTGTGAACTAATCAGTAATTCACAGTTGTCAACTAAACTACTAAGAACACGATCGACTCCGGCAACAAGCAACTCCGGCGACCAAACAACTGTGAACTAATCAGTAAGTTCACAGTTGTCAACTAAACTACTAAGAACACGATCGACTCCGGCGACCACCAACTCCTGCGACCAAACAACTGTGAACTAATCAGTAAGTTCACAGTTGTCAACTGAACTACTAAGAACACGATCGGCTCCGGACACCACCAACTCCGGCGACTAAAGAACTATGAACTAATCTGTAAGTTCACAGTTGTCAACTATTTTTCCAGCGCCATTTTCCTGTGCTTATTTTATTTATTTTTTAAAATATAAAACTCAACGTTTTTTATATTAAAAAAGAAATTCACATTTTTTTTTCAAAAACAAATTAACAGTATTTAACAACAAATTCACATTTTTCAAAAAAAAAATACAATTTTTTGAAGAATGAGTTCACAGTTGTTCCCAGAACAAGTTCCAAGAACAAGTTTACCGTTTTTTCAAAACAAGTTCGAAGTTGTTCCAAGAACAAGTTCTTTATTGTTCCTAGAAAAACTTCACAATTGTTCAAAGAACAACTGAAATCCAAGAAAATTCACATTTGTCCAAGAACAACTTTATAGTTTTTCCAAAAACAAATTCACAATTGTTCCAATAACAAGTTCCAAGAATCCAAAGAGAACAAGTTCACCGTCGTTTTTAAAAGAAGTCCGCAGTTATTTTTCACAATTGTTCCAAAAACAAAGAAAAGAAGTTCACAGTTATTTTAGTTCAATTCATAATTTATGCAGGGAAATATCATCTATTTTACTTAATTCACTATTGTTTACCGTCAAGTTCACAGTTGTATATAATATTTTATGACCTTTGTTTTGCAGTTTATGAGATTATTAGACATATTTGTTAAATTCACATTTATTTTTAGTTAAATTCAGTTATTTTAGTTAAGTTCACAGTTTTTTATAATTTTTTAGACTTTATATTTGCAACTTTATGAGATTTTTGGCACGTCTAAATTGTCAATATTTAAACTTTTCTCCTATGCGGATATATACGCCCTCCATCTTAAATTAAATGTCTAACAAAAATCAATTTTCCTTTTAATTAAGAGGACTTTGAAAAGTTCTTTGACATTCATGTTAGGACGGAGGGAGTACATAAATGTAGGGACCGCGACCACCACCACCACTCTCCACATTAGTATGATATTGTCCGCTTTGGGCCTAGCCTGCACGGATTTGTTTTTGGACATCCCCAAAAGGCCTCACACTAATGAAGTGAGTGGGTGCTATTATATACCTTGCAATTGTTTGCTCAATTTCTGATGTGGGACTTTGGGTTGCCACCCAACAATCCTCCCCTCAAACCAAGGACCACACCGCTATGGCCCGCAGTGTTTCCTCTGGCCCATATCCGCGAAAGGTTTTACCAACCGCCTGCGAACACCATCGCCCTCGATTGCAAGACTCCATTCGCAATGTCGCACAAGGGGAATCCCACCCTATAAAGCACACACACGGTCCACTCGATTGGGCCCATCCGAACCATGGCTCTGATACCACTTGTAGGGACCGCGACCACCACCACCACTTTCCCACATTAGTATGATACTGTCCGCTTTGGGCCTAGCCCGCATGGATTTGTTATTGGGCATCCCCCAAAAGACCTCATACTAATGAAGTGGCTGGGTGCTCTTATATACCTTGCAATTGTTTCCTCAATTGCCGATGTGGGACTTTGGGTTGCCACCCAACAATCACTTGTAGGGACCGCGACCACCACCACCACTTTCCCACATTAGTATGATATTATCCGCTTTGGGCCTAGCCCGCACGGATTTATTTTTGGGTATCCCCCAAAAGGCCTCATACTAATGAAGTGGGTGGGTGCTCTTATATACCTTGCAATTGTTTCCTCAATTATCGATGTGGGACTTTGGGTTGCCACCCAACAATCCTCCCCTCAAACCAAGGACCACACCGCTATGGCCTGCAGTATTTCCTCTGGCCCATATCGGCGAAAGCTTGTACCAACCGCCCGCGAAACACCATCGCCCTCGATTGCAAGACTCGATTCGCTATGTCGCACAAGGGGAAACCCACCATATAAAGCATACACATGGTCCACCCGGTCAGGCCCATCCGAACCATGGCTCTGATACCACTTATAGGGACCGCGACCACCACCACCACTTTCCCACATTAGTATGATATTGTCTGCTTTGGGCCTAGCCCGTACGGATTTGTTTTTGGGTCAACTCCCAAAAGTCATCACACTAATGAAGTGGGTGGGTGCTATTATATACCTTGCAATTGTTTGCACAATTGCTGAGTTTCCTCAATTATCGATGTGGGACTTTGGGTTGCCACCCTACAATAAATCCAATCTGGGCTTAAAAAGAATCAAAGAACAAAGTTTCTATAATTGTTTTTCTATTTTTATTGCGGAGTTTGAAACAAGCATCAGGTTTCAACTCAACTATGCCCATACTCTCTATTAAAATCCATACACTTAACTTAAGTAACCCATTGAATATTTGATTACATTTGGCTACCTACCTGAAATGATATTTGTCTATATCTCAAACCAAAATCCCCAATGAAAATATTTTCTGGCTTCAAATCACAATGGACGTAGCCAAGATTATGAATATGAGACAGCCCAACACTAACCTCAAACTCACGCAATCAATTTACCCCAAGTTCTTGATCAAATCAGCAAGGGTTCCACCAGGACCATACTTCAACAACCGATTTCTTACACTTTGAAGCTTTAAGCTAGGTCCCCAAACTGGGCTAAGGCCGGCTCGCTAAAGAAGAGGACTCGAGGGAAACTCCAGCGACGGCGCGTACTTATGGATAGCCAGAGAAGATAAGAGACTGCATATTGAGGGCCTGGAGTTACGAGATCTTAGATCTGGGCACAAGGAAGGCTTGGAAGGGAGGATCGAGAAGAAGGTTCGGGGGCGGAGTTTGGTCGGACGAAAGCGATTGGTCGCCGGAGATCCAGATCTGGATGGGACTTCTTTGGTCCGGTGAAAAAGGTTCACCAGATCTGGAATGTGAGAGAGATATAGATCGGAGATTCAAAACGGAGAGGGACAGCCGACGGAGGTGAGGTAGGAAAGTGGTTGCCGGAGATAAGGTGTGGAGGGGTAGCGGAGATCAGGGAGGAGAGAGAGAAACAGACGAGGTGTGTGTGTATGCGTGCATGCGTGCGTGTTGAATAAGAGGAAGGGGAAAGGTGGGTGGCTTAATTTGGATGAAGGGTAGTTTCGGGTTTTAGTAATATTAATGGACCCTGTGGTATTTAATTTTTATAAGTCGGATTAGGTGGTAAATCAAAATATTAGTGTGGACTAGATGGTAATTTTGCTTAGCATTGGGGATTAGATGGTAATTTTCCCAATCTACAACTTGTTATTGATAGTATTGTAGATGGTGTATCAATAACAAGTTTTGGATTTTCATTAGTAAAACCTAATCAGCTTTTTAAATTATTGCTAAAAGTTCCTTCGCAATAACAACGAAAAATGTATGAAAATCATTTTGGACGGAGGTAGAATTTTATTGATTAATAGAATAACAATACGGAACTTTAAGATAACACACTTGAAAGGTCCTGGTTTTCACTCAACACTCTTGAGGCCAAAATAATAGAGAAATATGTGCAGCGGAAAGAAATTTTCTATGGCCTAGAAGTTGTTGTCTAACACATATATTCCTAATATCTTTGTCAATTTTATCTTGTCTATGTGATCAAACAATAATATATTAAAGCAACAAATATAATTGAAATGGAAATTAAAGTGTGATAAAATATGGAGAACGTATAAGATAATTACTTTGTTATTCCGTCTCAAAGTTTACAATGTTAGGGACTCATATTTATACCCAAAACATATGAGTCCTAATTCCATAAGGAATCCAAGAGATCTACTAATTCTAATATCATATCTATTTCCTAATTAGAAATACTCCTAACTAGGTAATTAAAAGTTGACTAAGTAAATAAATATTATTTATTTGATATGGAAATTGAGTATATCTCTCAATCTCCTAACACCCCTTCCCCCTCAAGTTGAAAGATCTACAAAGTAGATTTTCAACTTTCAAAAAAAATAAATAATAACAACTAAAATTTGAAAAAAATAAAAAATGTTGTTTCTTCATCGACAATCAGTTGTTGAGGCAGGTGTGAGGACATCAGATAACACATCTGGCCCAACATCTTGCTGCTGCTGGTTGCTTCGTTTGTGTAAACTGGACCATTCTGACCATTCTTGCTGCATGCCTTGATATTCAGCTTCTTCTAACAAGTTGCACTTTTGCAACTCCAATTTCTTACCTTCTTCGACATGTACCTCTATTTGCAACGCCGACATGTTGCTCTATTTTCTCTATTTTATTTTTCTCGCTACGCCGACATGTTGCTCTTCTCGCAACGCCGACATGTTGCTCTTCTTTTTCTTCAGTTTTCGTTTTTAGAGTGAACGACACACTTAATCACGTTTTTAGAGTGGGCTACCACTAAATCACGTGTTTAGAGTGGACTACCACTTAATCATCATTTTTATAGTGAACGACACTCAATCAAAAGATGGAAGTGATGTTAATATGGTTGATGTGATGGTCGGACCAACACTCTGGCGTGGCCAGAATATTTGAGCCTTTGAGGAGAGAGAAATCTTGCTAAAGAGCAAAAAACATTTTTTTTTTGATAAAAGAAGCCAACCTTTATAATCGGTCTTTGATGCTTCAATTTAGTGACAAATCCTGATCCTAACCGCTGGCGATTCACCAGAAATCAAGCATTCAGAGGTTTTCATGGAGGAGTTTGTTGAGAAGAGGTATGTCTAGCCGATTGCTTGGCCAGTTGTTTCGCCGGTCGTTTGATCAACTGGTTGGCTGGAATTGATCATGATAATGATCGTGACAATATTTTCTCAAAGAGTCAGGCCCCCTAAATCGGAGGCTCTGACACCATGATAAAATATGGAGAACGTATAAGATAATTTCTTTGTTATTCCGTCTGAAAGTTTACAATGCTAGGGACTCATATTTATACCCAAAACATATGGGTCCTAATTCCATAAGGATTCTAAGAGATATACTAATTCTAATATCATATCTATTTCCTAATTCGAAATACTCCTAACTAGGTAACTATTTAAAGTTGACTAAGTAAGTAAATATTCTTTATTTGATATGGAGATTGAGTATATCTCGCAATCTCCTAAGAAAGTGCAAGACAAGAAATTAAAAGAGACAAGAGGCGAGAATTTTTAAAGTGGTTCGGAGGTAAACCCATCTCCTACATCCACCCCCACTGTCCCTGACAAGTGAGCTCAATCTACTATAATCTTCTTTCCAAGAATTACATAGATCGAGAAGGCAAGTTCCTTTGAACCGCATCTACTTAATTGACACTTCAATTAAGGTTGCTCCGTCCAAAGCGAATAAAAATAAAAATAAAAATATATCACTATTGTGAATGTACAGTTCTTCCTTGGATTGACACTTGACTTGTCGGATGGAAGCAATGCTTTAGCTCGATGTTCTCCCTTAATGATTGCAAGGTTTGGTTGGGTTGATATTCAAATGTTTAAAAGGGAGAGAGAATAAATGGTGAAGGGTTAAAATTAAGGGTGAAGGGTTAACTGTCAATGGTTTTTGGTTGTATACCTTAGTGTGTGCAATTGGTGTTTATTGCACACATTAGGTAAAAGACATACTGGGGGAGGGTAATTTTGGTGTGTGATGCACACAAGAAAATGGGAGGGTTATGCTGGTGCAAGCACATATGTAAAGGAAGGCTTCATCCCAATTTATACTGAGACAATGAAAGAGCCGGTTCCTTTGTCAAGGATGATCATCAATGTTTGGTCTTCAAAAGAGTGGTCTTCTAGTCTTCATTAATAAATGTCTTCACCATTTATTGCAAGTTGAATTTTGTTCTTCAATTGAAACAAGAGAATACAACATTGCTGGAGGAAATTTGAACATTTGATATTTTGCACTTCACCACTTTCTCCATTTATGCTCCATTTAAGTACTTTGCACATATCTCTCTATCGGGAGTTTGTATGCGAAATCCGATTGCGTATTCTTAATCTTCATTGAATCTCCGTTTAAATGAGTCTAATATCGAATATTTTCCAAACTCGATACGTGGTGAAAATCACTGTTGAAAAGGTAAGGAAACTTGAAGGTTGTCTTGAGTAACTTTTGCTACTTTCTCTCTTTGCACTTTAGACCATTTAACTTTGTCCAATTAAATGATCAATCTTCGCCAAAACGATAAGTTAAGACCTAACAACACTACATGTATACATTGATTAATAGACAAAAGTGTCACGTCGGATATGGGTTGTACATTAAGAAAGCAACGATAGACTTGATACATAAAAAAAAATATATATATATAAACACAAAAAATACTCAAAAAGTAATTTTATTAGATAAAGAAAATACAATACATTGAATACTTTATTCTTATTCTGCATGACTCACATAAAAAGGATAAAAACGAAGAAAATTAACAGAGTGGAAATGAAAACATTAAAAAAGAGTTAGATGCAACAATCCTTAATGATAGTGCAAAAGAGTAACACTAAGCTTAACAGTAGGATATGGCAAAGTAGGATCACCATGATACTCATCAAACACAACAGTTCCTCTTGCAAGTCGAAAAGCACCCGTACCACCAATCACAATAAGCTCACGAGTATCTATAGCCGTTGGATCGTAACCAATGATCGTAATAGTGCTCCCTTTGTACTTACCGGTTTGAAATATTATGTTGAGGGCAGTAAATAGGCTAAAATCGTTCATAGAGGAGGAAGTAAAGAAACCCTGACCTCGTCCAACCAGAGCTGATGTTTGATTGGGTCCGGTTGTTAATGTATAGTCCGCGACATTTACCAAGCCAAAAAGGTTTGGTGGGACCGTAAGGTTGCCAGCACTGGCTACGGTTACTTGGTTTCCGTCTGGACCACCTGGTCTTGCATAGAACTCGATGGTGGTCACCTTTTCGTAGGGTCGACGAACCATTTGGAACCACTCGGTTAGGTCTTTGGGAGCTTGTTGGGCAATGAAGAGGGTAGAGATTACCATTAGGGCTGCAGATATTCTCCCCATTTTGTGTTTTGTGTGTGTTTTTTAGTGTGTTTTGAGTGTGAGGATGGATGGAAATGTGGGGGGGTTATATAGAAAAGAATAATACTAGCGGCACAAAAAAGTCACAAAATCTTGCTCACAAAATCCTAGATGTAATGATTTTATTGGTGTTTTTAATTAGAGTGTGGCGGGTCCATTATCGATGCAACCAATAATATATCGCCACCTCATGTTGTGAGCAAGATTTTGTGAGCTTATTTTGTGCCCCTAGCATTGCTCTATAGAAAATGGAGAGGGTTTGTGGATATATATATATATATATATATATATATATATATATATATATATATATATATATTTTACTAAACAATGTGATGCAATATAGAGTTTTATTTTGTTATTCGTGTCCTTTTTATTATCATGACTTTTATAATCTATTAGTCCTAAGTTCCAAATGATTTAATTAGGCCTTTTGTGTAAAGATAGATTTTGGACCTGTCGACCTGAGTAGTTCGACTCCATAGCTAAGCGAGTTTAGCTGTACAATATTAAAATTAACAGTCGTAATGTGCAGGGGCGGATCTACAGCTTATGATGGGGGTGCAAGTGCATCCGGTGGTTTGACATGGCTAATGAGAAAAAAAAATAGTTTTAGTATAAATACTAATCGTGCACCCCCAAGATATATTGTATGGCTAGTGTAGTTGGTTAAAGTCATTATGGCTCATGACTCACGTGTGTTCGAATCCTAGGAATGTTTTTGTATTTCAATTATTAGATGCTCCTCATTCCAATTTGGCATTTTTTGCCCTTCAATTTGTGCTGATTGTTTTTTTTATTATTATTATTTATTTGGCCTAATTAGGAATAACTTGATATCAAAAATTTGTCTTAAAATAAGAGTCTCATCCATCCTCCCCCACCCCACCCAAATTAATCCCATTTGTAAAGTTTAGATTCAAATAATTAAATTTTTAAAATTAACAATATAACTTCAAAATAATTGAAAAGACGAACCGCACTATCAATTTAAGACAGTGGAGTATAATTTTAGTTTGAAGTTATGTATTATAATATAATTATGTCACAAAAAATTTAGTTTGAATTTATGTAGTGTGATATAATTGCGTCACATAAAATTTTAGTTTGAAATTATGTAGTATATATTGTGCACCCGGTGTTTAGAAATCCTAGATCCGCCACCGGTAATGTGCACATGTAAAAATGTTTGAAATAATTTCAAACATGAATTATGTGTTACAGTTGAATCGTACTGACAGAGGTGGCTGCATTTTCTATTTGTTGGGGTTGGCTAAATCAAACGGAGACGGAAAGGGTATAGGCTTGAACAAACCTTTCCGACAAGAAAAGGGGAAGGGGGAAAATGAAACGCGATGATAGAGATTGAAGAGCTAAGACTTTTAAGATCTAGAAATAATAAAGGCCTATTAAAGAAAGTCAAAAATAATGGCCAATAAAACCTTTTGCGTGAAAATCTTCACAAACTATAAACTATGCCGGATAAAAACTTTAGAGAGTTTTTGAGCCAAGTTTTTTAAAATCTTGGCCAACTTTGAACGCTCAAAATACTAGCATCCCAAAATACTATTGTTTCTAAAAATCTCAATTTTTAAAACTGTGTACCAGACGAGCCATAAGTACTACTCCCTCCGTCCCGGAATAAGGTTCTTAGTTTGACTTTACAAGGAGATTAAGAAAAAGTAAATGTTGTGAGTATGAAAAGGTAAGTAACAGAAAGTAGAAGAGATAAAGTGGGTAGGGAGTTTTTGTTGTGAGAATGACAAGTGGGTCCCATAGTCCATTTTAAGTAATAAACCAACTAAGAACCTTAGTCTGGGACAAACTAAAAAATAAAGTAAGTACCTTAGTCTGGGAAGGAGGGAGTAGAAAAGTTCAAAATAGTTTTGTCTTGTAAGAAAGAAAAAGTTTTAACAAATATCTCCTACAGTAATTCCTTGGCAGAAGCCAATAAATTCAAACTACAATCAGCCATCACGTGGAAATGCCTAAACTACCCTCATGATTCACTCAAACTTAGTTATCCGATAGAAATCTCATAATAATGTGAAAAAATATTAAAGGTGCACAGGAACAAAAAAGACTTATATAAAAATAAAAATATTGTGATAAAAAAAAATAGTTGTGAGCATGAAAAATGAGATGTTATACTAGTGAGGTTCACAATGAAGTGTGTGAGTTTGACAACTGAGTAAAGATAAACATAATAATAATAATTCGTCTTCTAAGAAAGTGAAATTTATCAAAAAAAAACTTGTGCTCACTTTTATAAGACGGAAAAGTAAATCTATTTGACAATTTAAAGGTAATTATACGAAGATGCTAATTAGTTAAGTAAATTTTGAATGACCAAAAGAGCTCTAGCTCAAGCGGTATCCGGTGATAGCTTTCCATGCGGAGGTCTCTGTTGGACAATGGCTCAAGTTCTAGAAGTAGTCATTATACATTGTCTCATGTGATTCATGATTATCATGAATGTGATGGTTGGTTTTTCCAATGAGACTTTTGGTGTTTGGTTATCTAGATAAGGTTTGAACTAGGAGATGTCTAGTGCCTATAAATAGAGACATGTAGAAAGAGTTCAAGTGTGCCTAGTGGTACCAAGAGTGGCCCCCCTTAGGGGAGAAGTGAGTTAGAGAGATGCGTACATTCTTGAAGGAGTTGTACTTATTTGTGAGAGTATTCAAAAATGTTGAGAGGATGAGGATACCTCCATTCTTGTAATACAACTGTGTTAAGTGGTGAGTCTTTGCGAGTTTCTTGATCAAAACTCATAGTGTTGTAATGATGATATTATAGTGAAGTTGGTCTGTGGACGTAGCCCATTGTGTTGGGGTGAACCACGTTAAAATCTTGTCTTATTTATCTTTCCATCATGTTGTTCGTGTCCAAATTAATGTTGTAGCATAACCTAATTGTTGGTGTGCATTATAACCGCTTCCGCGCCGCGCACAACAATTGGTATCAGAGCTGATGGTTCAGCTCAGGGTGATGCGGGATAATATTGAAGAATTTGAGTTATGCTTAATTTGTGACGTTTGTGAAGGATGAGAAAGATTTGGAGAGAGTACAAGATTTGATGATGTGCAACCTCGTGAATGGAGCCTTGTGTCGAATGTCTTCCTGATATTGGTGATCAGGCGGCGTGTCCCGTTAGTGATAGCGGCGGTACAAGTTTCGCGGTGGTGGCAGATTTCCTGGTTCAGATTTTTCAGCGCAGCGGTAGGAGAGTTCGTGTAGCGCATTCGTTTACCGTTGGATCGTGATGGTGTGTGGCTTGGGGACTTACTGATCTTAAATCTGAACGGTGGCGATTGGATTTCGAGGTCAACAGAATTGGGAGTTGAGTCCGGACAGAAGCAGCAGATTTGAAGAAATTCAGATTATGAGGATGACAATGATTCGATGGAGCCGATTGCCTTTGGCTATGTGTTTGGGAACTTTCGCCAAGGTGGAGATTGTTGGACAATGGCTCAAGTTCTAGAAGTAGTCATTATACATTGTCTCATGTGATTCATGATTATCATGAATGTGATGGTTGGTTTTTCCAATGAGACTTTTGGTGTTTGGTTATCTAGATAAAGTTTGAACTAGGAGATGTCTAGTGCCTATAAATAGAGACATGTAGAAAGAGTTTAAGTGTGCCTTGTGGTACTAAGAGTGCCCCCCCCCCTCCTTAGGGGAGAAGTGAGTTAGAGAGATGTGTACATTCTTGAAGGAGTTGTACTTATTTGTGAGAGTATTCAAGAATATTGAGAGGATGAGGATACCTCCATTCTTGTAATACTATTGTGTTAAGTGGTGAGTCTTTGCGAGTTTCTTGATCAAAACTCGTAGTGTTGTAATGATGATTAGAGCTGTCAATACGGGCTGGCGGGGCGGGTTTGGCCCAACCCACCACAGCCCACCTTCAAAGGAGGCGGGGTGGGCTGGCCCAAATTCTTGGCGGGCTGAGAAAATGCCATCCCAACCCAACCCACCTTGGGTTGGTGGGCCAGACGGGCCAAGCGGGCCAAGAGCCCAAGACTTATTTTTTTTATTTTTTATTTTTGAAACAACCCTAAGATTTTTTTTTTAGTGCCATAAAGGGAGCTCGCCGGCGAATTAGTGGATGAAGGCGAAGCCGGCGATGAAGGTGAGCTCGCCGGCGTATGAGGTCGATGACCGGAAAGGAAGGCAAATAGAGGGAGCCGGCGACAGATGCGAGAAACAGAGAGGAACCTCGCGACAGATCTGAGAGAGAGAGAGAGAGAGAAACGGATCTGTAGAGAAAGAGATGAAGTAGAGACGCCGGTCGCCGGAGATGGCTTGAGCGATGCCGATGATGGTAGCCGTATCTGGATACCAGCGATGGAGGAGGAAGAGAGGAGCTATGTTTAGAGAGAAAGGAGAGAGAATTTTGTGTTGTGTGTGTGTTTTAGAGAGAGAAAGCGTGAGTTGAAAATGGGAAGGAGAGGAGGAGAAAGCATTGAGTGATTGAGTCTCAAAGTCAAGACATCGGTAAGCCCAAAAAAAAAAAGAAAAAAAAGGTGGGTTGGCCCGCCCCAACCCGCCCCAAACCCGTTTGGCCCGCGACCCAAATGGGCTAGCCCAAAATGTCCCACTTGTATTTGGGTTAGTATATTTAGGGCCCAACCCACCCTTATTCTATGGCGGGCCGGGCTCAGCCCAAATTGACGGCTCTAATGATGATATTATAGTGAAGTTGGTCTGTGGACGTAGCCCATTGATGTTGGGGTGAACCACGTTAAAATCTTGTCTTATTTATCTTTCCATCAGGGCAAATTGCAATTTAGTTACCTGAGTTTTACATTATGTTTCAATTGGTTCCTGAATCCGTTTTTCAGCAAATTGGTTACTCGAGTTTGTCATTTAGTTGCAATGTGGTATAAAAATGGATGGATTGTTAGTTTTTTAATGAAATGGATGGAAAATCTAACAAGTTTCTTTTATAATTGCAAAGTGAACCCTCCAACTCAACTTATTCACATTTTTACCCCATAATAAAAAAATTGAAACATCTGAAGACATTAATTAATGAACCTACAAATTCTAATTGTTTGTTTTAGAAAAACTTGAGCAAAATAATAATAATAATAATAAAAAAAAAAAATCTTCTCGCTCTCACTTAAAAAACATTGGGCATTTTCTTAAGTATATTATGCATTGTCCGAAAACAGTAAATTGACAAAAATTGCGCCGACAAGCCACAATTTCTTGTGCAAAAACGTTTCTCCAGCCATCAATTTTTTGATTAGAAATGACAAAGAGATCATGAAGGCAAGCACTACCAAACCCACTTGGATGGAGCAGAGAGAAAACAGTGGTCGCGAGAAGGGGGAGAAGGAACGTGGGTGGAGAGATCGCCATTTTTGGTGGTTTCCTTTGTTTTTTGACGGGCCAAAACACTGTTCCGCTCTGGATATCATATTTTATAATTTTAATTAAATAAAATTAGTATTTTTATGAATGATATGTATTTGTCATAAGTTAAATAAAATTATTATTTTTATGATAGATATCATAATTTTTATAATTTTGATGTAATAAATAAAATGAAAATGACTGAAACGCTAATCTTTGGACATATGCATGCAAATTATGTTAGTTTTTAAACATTCGTTAGGAGTTAGGGGGTGAAGTGGGAAAATTTAAATTGTAGGGTTAACCATTGCAATTTTGAAAGAAGCTCGTTAGGTTTTTCATCCACTTTTATTAGTTTTTAAACGATCCATCCATTTTTATACCACATTGCAACTAAATGACAAACTGGAGTAACCAATTTGCTGAAAAACGGATTCAGGAACCAATTGAAACATTGTGTAAAACTCAGGTAACTAAATTGCAATTTGCCCCTTTCCATTATGTTGTTCGTGTCCAAATTAATGTTGTAGCATAACCTAATTGTTGGTGTGCATGAGAACCGCTTCCGCGCCGCGCACAACAGTCTCGAGTTCAAATCCCGTTAGGAAGATTTGTGTTAGCCTATTTATAGGCCTAGTTGTATACGTCATGGCCATTATATGTAGCCTAAGAGCAATTTATCTATCATTAATGAAATAAAAAACCTAATTTTTTTTAAAAAAATAAATAAATTTTGAATGAATGTTGTGGATAAGTAAAATTGTAGTGGCAATATCCCCTCCTATAATTAAATTTTCATAAAAGTATACTACCCTTGTCCAAAATACTAAACAGGTGTTAAAATATATCCCAACTAAACACTTTTATCACTCCTTAGCAAGTACTCCCTCCGTCCTATAATGTGCGCATTTTTGAGTGTGCACGGTAATTAAGGAGAAAACAACACTCCATCCGTCTCAATCCTATGGTTACTAAATTGAATACGCGATGATTAAGAAAAAAGTAGGTATTGTGAGCGGAAAGAAGAGAGAAAATGAGATAGTGGATAGTTGTTGTGAGTGGGGAGGAGAAAGAAATTGAATATTTTGGGTAAGTAACTAAAATTATCAGACGCCCAAAACGGAAATAAGTAACCATAAATTTGGGATGGAGGAAGTAGTAGATAGTTGTTGTGAGTAGAAAAAGAGATGTATGAAAGAGAAAGCATGTAGGGTTGGGAATAGTAGTGGATAGTTGTGTAAGTATGATAAGTTGGTCCCATTGAATAAAAAACTATATAAAAATTTCATTTAAAAAAATGTGACTTATCAATGATACGCCTAAAATGGAGGTTTGGGCACACGGTTATAGGATATGTGATGTAGGAAGGGATATTAATTATTTTCTTATGTTTTATTATTTTATTTGTATTTTCGTCATTAATTTTAGTAGGTTAATTTTAGAGGATTCTAGGATAGATTTTGAGTCAATTTACTAGTTTTTGAGTCCTATTATGTTACCATATATGTTAGGATTAATTTTAGAAGGTTTAGGATTGTTTTTCAAGTTTTATGGGCACTATAAAATAGGCATAAGTTGTATTCCGAAAATTACATTATTATTCAATAAAATTTGATTGCTTTGCAATTCTTTTTTCTGGTGGATTCCAGATCTGTTCTTGGTGGATTCCAAGATTATCGTGTTTGAGGGTGCTTCGCTTGAAGGCTCTTGTGTGTAGTGCGCTACTCACGAATACTATCGCTTCCGTGCTGCGTCAGTTGGCATCAGAGCAGGCCATATCCTGTCTTTTGCATTATACTGAATCATTATGGGAGATCAGGCTACAAAGGCGGATATCGATGGAATTACCAACGCTATCGCTGCCTTGACAACGCAGATCGCAGCGTTGGTGGCTGCTAAACAAGCTCAAAACGCTAATGCTAATCAGAACCGTCGTGGTAAGAGAGACAGGATGATTGATCCAGTTCGGCGTCCTCGAAGGGCAGAAATTCGAGATTCTCGTGGGGAAAATATCCACCATGTTAATCGGGTTGACGGTAATGTTCCTGAACAACAACCCATGATGAGGGCGGATATACCGTCCTTTACTGGTGAATTGACTATTTTAAATGAAAGTTTCAAAGAAGTAGAGGTTTCGGAGGAGACGGATTATTTGTGAAGTACAAGAGAATTTGGATGTTGATGATGGAAAGGAGGAACTTATAGGACACGTGGAAAGCCTCCAACGTGATCCGCCGGTTCAGAGATTCGAAGATTCAGTTTCAAGTGGTGAAGACGACGTTACAGTTAAATCCGCGAATCAGAATATGGTAATTCAAGGTTTCCAAGGAGAGGAAGTTAGTAATAATTTTCTTTCCGTAGATGGAGAGATTGCTCCAAAAAAATACAAATATAATAACAACGAAGAGGTCCGAGGAGTGGAAGTGACGTTGACTTTTTTGAAAAACAAATCAGGCGAAGGGATGAATTTTATACAAGGTTCTGAGAATGATGTATCTGATTTGTCGGGCATAATCTTTGACAAAATTCTTGGAGGTAAAGAGATTGAAGAATGCCCCAAGGATATACAAGACCTTCACGAATTGCTTCAGCATGCACGTGGGGACGGAAAAATTCAAATTTTTTTAATTCTGTCAAATTCAAAGATGTTGATTTATTCAAAGTATCTTTTTAAGTGGAACGGAACTTTTCAAACAACGGGGATGAACTCGGGGACGAGTTCTTTTGAAGAAGAGGTGAATGATGTAGGAAGGGATATTAATTATTTTCTTATGTTTTATTATTTTATTTGTATTTTCGTCATTAATTTTAGTAGGTTAATTTTAGAGGATTCTAGGATAGATTTTGAGTCAATTTACTAGTTTTTGAGTCCTATTATGTTACCATATATGTTAGGATTAATTTTAGAAGGTTTAGGATTGTTTTTCAAGTTTTATGGACACTATAAAATAGGCATAAGTTGTATTCCGAAAATTACATTATTATTCAATAAAATTTGATTGCTTTGCAATTCTTTTTTCTGGTGGATTCCAGATCTGTTCTTGGTGGATTCCAAGATTATCGTGTTTGAGGGTGCTTCGCTTGAAGGCTCTTGTGTGTAGTGCGCTACTCACGAATACTATCGCTTCCGTGCTGCGTCATGTAGGAAGGGATATTAATTATTTTCTTATGTTTTATTATTTTATTTGTATTTTCGTCATTAATTTTAGTAGGTTAATTTTAGAGGATTCTAGGATAGATTTTGAGTCAATTTACTAGTTTTTGAGTCCTATTATGTTACCATATATGTTAGGATTAATTTTAGAAGGTTTAGGATTCTTTTTCAAGTTTTATGGGCACTATAAAATAGGCATAAGTTGTATTCCGAAAATTACATTATTATTCAATAAAATTTGATTGCTTTGCAATTCTTTTTTCTGGTGGATTCCAGATCTGTTCTTGGTGGATTCCAAGATTATCGTGTTTGAGGGTGCTTCACTTGAAGGCTCTTGTGTGTAGTGCGCTACTCACGAATACTATCGCTTCCGTGCTGCGTCAATATGGAGTAGACATGTCCAAACGGTTCCGATTCCCGGTTCCGGAACCGCCGGTTCCTGGTTCCTAAATAGCCAGAACCGTATTCGAACCATCATAATCCGGTTCCCAGTTCTATCCGCCGGATCCGGTTCCGACGGTTCAACCAGTTCCATCTCACCATCTAACCTTTTTTTTTTTTTTTTTTTTGCTAGCTTGTGACTTGTGAGTCACAAGTTGTGACCCTAGTCCCCTACTAATAAGTATGCAATACTCCCTCCGTCCCAAAATATTTGTAGTTTAAAATATAATACTCCCTCCATTTCAAAATACTTGTAGTTTAAGGAGTTGAAGTTTGTCCCAAAATATTTGTAGTTTTGCTATTATCTATACATTTTTTACATTGCTTATCAAATATACCCTTATTTATGATAGTATTGTCATTGTAAAAGTATTAAATTGTCTTGATACTTGAAATGTTCCAAGAGAAATATAGTCCATTACACATGTATTAATTTTTTTTCTTAATTTGTGTGAAAATCCTAGAACTACAAATATTTTGGAACGGAGGGAGTATGTATATCAGTATATATATTAGCTAGCAGCTAACCTACCATAATGATCAAACATCTTTAAAGTCATCAGAGAACCGTTCGGTTCCCAGTTCTCGGTTCTCGGTTCCGGTTCCCGGTTCCGGAACAACCGGTTCCTCGGTTCTGAATATGTTGGATTCGTATTCGAACCGTTTCAATCCGGTTCTTGGTTCCGTTCGGTTCCCGGTTCTCGGTTCCGGTTCTACCCGCCGGTTCCGTCTGTTCCCAGTTCTATTTGGACATGTCTAATATGGAGGAAGTATACTCCTCTTTACGATTATGAATAGTCATTGTACAAAAATTCAATTACATTGGCAATTGAATTATTATAAGGATAATTTAGTCTATTTATGCTCCCTTCATCTATTAATGAATTTTCAAAATTTATTTCGGAGACATTCTGAAAAATACAATTTTTTATACAATCTACTGCAAAGATTTATGTATATTCTTGTAATCTACTTTTTAGATATTTAGTTTTGCAAGTCATAATAAAAAATTGGAAACAAAATTAAGGACAGTATTTTTTTTAAAAAAAAGACATGTACTCGAAATATTTTTTTAAGTGGACATTTATTTAAAAATAAAAGGAGTATAAATTGATTCCATTTGTAGAGCGAGTCCAATGGGACTCTAAAACTTCATACATAGCGCAAAGTTAACGCAACTCCACTCCAACAATACGCTATACTCCCTTCGTCCAAGGAAGTTGCAACATTTTGCCATTTAGACTATTTCACAAAAGTTGCAACAATAAAAAAATAGAAGTTTTTTATTACTTTTATAATCCTCCACTTATTCTCTCTCTTCCTCCCGACCACTCATTATTAGCCACTCATTCTCTTTCCACCCCCACTAATTTTCTCCGTTCCTCTCTACCTTTCATTCTTTCTTTTGGAAAAAGGTGAGCTTTCTACCTTTCATTCTTAATATAATATTATATCCTTAATTTCCCAACTCCAAAGTAAATGTTTCAATTTTTCTGGAACGGAGGGAGTATGGATCTTCAAAATTAGCGTAAGACCTTTTTGGCCGCAACTTAAAAGTTGTGCTATAGTCTCCTTTTTCTTTTCTTTTTTTCTTTTGATGTATACTTCTTTCGTCTCAAAATAAATACCCTCTCCTTCCCATTAGGAATAGGATTCTTAGTCAACTAAATATAGTTTGACCAATAATCTGAAAAAAGCAATGATAATAATAAAAATTTAAAAATAGTTATTGAATATATTATTAATCGAAATACAATTAAAAAATACTATTATCATCATTATTTTTCTTCAAATTCTTGGTCGAACTATAATTAACTCGACAAAGAATCCTATTTCAAGTGAGACGGAGGAAGTATACTCCTTCCGTTTTAAAATAAATATATTATTATATACTTCTTCCGTCCTAAAATAAATAATTTTTATTTTCTATTTTTTTTATTATATACTTCCTCCAACCACACACACACACATATAGAAGCATTTGCTTTAAGTATTGATAAAGCTTATAAGTAACTTAATTCGTGTATATCTATATTCATTTTTCTCTATATATAGAAGCATTTTGCCTTAAACCCTAATTGTCACACACACACACACACACACACATACACTTTGAGATGGGGAAACAAACACTATTAGGCCTAATGCTATTGTTCTATATGCTCTTATTCCATGCCAAAGCACGAACGATACCTAAACTCAAGAGCACCAATAATCTGCATCTCCAAGAAGATAGTCCCGACAAAGTCGAAAAATGGTACTCAAAGCTCGATGACAAAAGGCTATTTCTAAGCAAACTCAACTTCTTCTTCCACGCCAATGCAAATGGCTCGGAGCCAATCAAGTTCAAGTAGCCGAAAGCTTTACTCCAATAGTTCCCGCCTGGTTTGGTATGGTTCAGGCTTTTGATTACCCTTTAACAGCCACGTACGAGAATACTTCTGAACCTTGGGGCTATGGTCAAGGCTTCTTTCTTGAATCATCTGAAAGAATATCTTCCTTGACTTGTTATTCATCACCAATCAGTATATATACAGAGGAGTACACTAATCGCCTAGCACTAATCTAGGGATAATCTCTAATTAGTTAGCACTATTCTAGTAACCAATATTTGAAAACCTATACTGACTATGGAAGGGATAATTATACTAAAGATAAATACAAACAAATATTATCTAATATCCTAACAAACATTATCTAATATTCTAACACTCCCCCTCAGTCGGAACGGGAGGCACACGGACGTTTAGACTGGAACGAAAATCTTCAAACAGTATCAATGGAAGTCCTTTTGTAAAAATGTCCGCTATTTGGTGTCGAGATGGAATGTGTAGTACACGTACGTCCCCACGGGAAACTCGTTCTCGTACAAAGTGGATATCCATTTCAACGTGCTTGGTACGTTGATGTTGAACTGGGTTTCCGGACAAGTATATTGCACTGATGTTGTCGCAGTAGACTAGGGTAGCCTTGGGAATGGGACAATGAAGTTCAAGCAATAAATTCCGAAGCCAACAGGATTCCGAGACTACGTTAGCAACGCCCCGATATTCCGCCTCGGCACTAGAACGGGAGAGTGTCGGTTGTCGTTTCGCAAACCACGAAATCAAATTGTCCCCAAGAAATACACAATAGCCCGAGGTTGAACGTCGTGTGTCGGGGCAACCCCCCCAGTCGGCGTCGGTGAAGGACCGAAGGCTGTCCACCGAGGAAGGATATAGATGGAGGCCGTGTGTGAGGGTGCCACTAATGTAGCGTAGAATACGCTTGACTGCAGCCATATGCTCATCTCTCGGGGAATGCATAAACAAGCACACTTGTTGAACCACAAGTAATATCCGGCCGAGTGAAAGTGAGATATTGAAGGGCACCGACGATGCTACGGTATAAAGTGACATCCTCGAATGGCTTGCCATCAATGGCGCTGAGCTTCGTTTTCGTGTCAACCGGCGTTGGAGAAGGCTTACAAGTATCCATGCTTGCCCTATGAAGAATTTCCCTAGCATATTTGTGTTGGGATAAAAATAGGCCACCACTGTGATGTTGAACCGCTATACCCAAGAAATAATGCAAGGGACAAAGATCCTTCATGGCAAACTCCGAGCCAAGAAGAGAGATGATAGAAGTGCGGAGAGAATCCGAGGATGTTGTTAAAATAATGTCATCGACATATAATAACAAATAAGCAACTTCCGTCCCCTTCTTGTAAATGAATAAAAAATTATCCGATACACTGTGTTTGAACCCGTGAGTTAGAACAAAGTCGGAAAACCTTTTGTACCACGCTCGTGGTGCTTGTTTAAGCCCGTAAAGGGATTTCTTCAATAGACACACGTGATCAGGATGAGTACGACTCCGAAACCCCAACGGTTGATGCATGTAAACTGTTTCCACTAAGTTCCCATGTAGAAATGCGTTTTTAACATCAAGTTGGTGCATCGACCATTTTTTAGAGAGAGCCAACTTAACACGGTACGTATCGTAGCCGTTTGACAACCGGGGAAAAGGTATCGCCACAATCAACCCCAACTTGTTGGGTTTTACCATCACAGACGAGTCGAGCTTTATGTCGCTCAAACGAGCCATCCGACCTGTGTTTGTGAGTAAAAATCCACAAAGAGCGAATAATATTAGTACCGGGTGGACGGGGAACCAACTCCCACGTCCTATAACTAATAAGAGCATCAAATTCATCGTTCATGGCCATTTTCCAATTAGGATCATTAAGTGCCGACACAGGATTACGAGGAAAGGAGACTCAGTAGTGCAAGTGTGGAGATTAAATATTTGGTTGGGCTTAAAAATTCCATGTTGACTACGAGTTACAGGTCTTTGAGTCGGAACAGAATGAGTTGAGGTTGGACTGGCTAAAGGCGATGAATCGGGTGAGCTGGGAATAGAAGTTGGACCATGAGGAGATGGGCCGTGAGGAGGAGAATGTGGATCTGTTTGGTGCGGGCCAATGGGCCGAGATGGGCTTGCTGGAGTTTGTCCAGGAGCCTGAATAGAAGAATTGAGGAAAGGGCCATTATATGCGGATTGAGCCCATCATCAAGGAAAGAATATGTGTGAGAGGAAGGTGTATGGAGAGATGCAAACGGGAATTGTTCATCGAAGAGGACATGACGATTAACAATGATTTTCCTGGAAGACAAATCATAACACTTAAAACCCCTATGATTGAGAGGGTATCCCAAAAATACACACGGAGTAGATCGCGGTTGAAGTTTATTTATTGTAGTTGACGGAAAGAGTGGGTAACAAAGGCACCCGAACACTTTAAGATGGGAGTAGGAAGGGTCTTTGTGATAGAGAATTTTGAGAGGAGTTTGGTAGGCTAGAAGTTTGCTAGGGAGAATATTTAGGAGATATGTAGCCATTTGGAGTGCATGATGCCACAATGAGGGAGGAAGTGAGGCATGAGTCATAATTGTCCGAATGATATTGTTAATGGAACGAATTTTCCGTTCTGCCTTTTCGTTTTGAGAAGAGGTGTGAGGGCAAGAAAGACGGAAAGAAAGACCATTAACTTTACAAAACTCCAAGAAATTCCCATTATCAAATTATTTCCCATTGTCACATTGGATATTTTTGATATTGCGTTCAAATTGAGTATGGATATATGCTTTAAATGAAAGAAATGTTGAATAGACATCAGATTTCCTAGCTAATGGAAAAGTCCAAAGAAAATTAGAGAAATCATCCAACAAAAGCATATAATAACGATGGCCCGAAGAACTTAAAACGGGTGATGTCCATAAATCACAATGCAAAATATCAAATGGTACAAAAGTACTTGAATTGAATCAACAAACGGTAACCTAACATGTTTTCCTAAAACACCAAGAATGACAAATACTTGACACACTAGAAGGATGATAGTGTATCATTTTATTTTCCTAAGTTCTTCTATCACAGGTTGCCCAGGGTGTCCCAAACGTTGATGCCACAAGGAAGGAGAGATTGCAACAAACGTTGATGGTGGTGTTTTATTGTGGTCTCATGGGTGGTGACAGGATATAGCTCGCCCGGGCTCTCACATCTCATGAGACATTCCCCCCGTCCGGAAGTCCTTCAAGAAAAGCCAAAAGGATCAAACTCAATAGACACGGAGTTATCTTTTGTGAATTTACGGACAGAGATAAGATTTTAATAAGATGCGGAGCATGAAGAAACATTGTTTAAAACAAATGGGGGATGATGGGGAGGGTATAGAAGTATGACCAACACCATGAACTGGAATAGAATGGCAACTACCAACGAGAATATTAGGACTATTGCTCATATTAGAATAGGACGAAAGGATACCTGATTCGGATGTCATATGAGAAGTGGCACCGTGTCCATGTGCCATGGAGTAGTTGGTGGCGGAGAGAGGCCCAAAGTATACATAGCTGCCTCTATGTCGGTCGGGCTGGAAGAGGTAGATGCGACGTGGGCCTGAGCAGGTCGTGGACCAAGAACACCGGGCTGAGACTGAGCTGGGCCGAGATTGGTCCTGGACCAAGGTGTGGGTGATGTCGGATAGGGCATGGTGGAGGAGGATCCCAAGGCCATGCCCAACCTGTTTCCCCATTGAGGCGTGTTAACCCCTTGCACTGTTGAGGCCAAGCCGGAGAGGGGAAACCATTGCCACGGAAAACTGAGCCACCAGACCCTGATTACCCGAGCCGCCGGAACCCTGATTGCCTTTGCCGCCTCCCTGCCACTGTTTTACCACGATCAGAACTATTACCACCAGAACCATTACTACCGGAGCCATTCCCACCGCGATTTTTCCCAGAATTGCGGTTGGAACTCCTGTGATTGCCACCATGCTGTCCACCGGCCTGAGATCGATCCACCACCGGAGCAGCAAAAGGAACCTCCGTGCCACCATTGCCGACGTCATGGAAGCCTTTTTATTCAGGCCTGACTCTTCCAAGGCTAGCATTGACCGAGCTTGAGTAAAAGTGGGCCGGCTTGAGTAAAAGTGGGCAATGGATCTTTCTGGCGAATGACCGTCGCCACCCCCCTTTGTATGCCTCTGTCAAACCGGCCACCATTTGCAATACTAACCGATCATTGCTAACCGGAGCCCCCACGTTCTTCAACTGATCAGAAAGTTGCTTTAGGTATTGACAATAAGCGGATGTGTTAGGGAGTCTTCCATGAGAGTACGAGAAAAAATCCTGCTCAAGGGCCACGGCTCTTGAGTTTTTGTTATCTTGAAGATGTCCCGGAGACTATTCCAAGCCTCCATAGCAGTGCAATCTGGTACGAGGATTGTATTCAGTAGATCGGTAGAGATGGTGGAGTAGATCCACCCTAGGACCGTAGAATCCAGGAGCTCCCACTATCTCGATTTCATATCGGCCGTCGTAGGCATCTTTTCCTTGCCTTTGGCGGGAGGGATGATATGATGAATGACCAAATGCGATTTGGAGTGTACCTTGAACAGTTCCGCCCATGTAGCGTACTGCACATTCTCCATTCGAGGTCATTGAAATATGGTTCTTGATGTTGGAAACAGCAAGAGCCGGGTGATAAGAAAGAAGCCGGATTTGGGGTTAGTCATTTTGGTAGGAAGATGAAGGTACAGAGTGTAGGGCGCAGCGGAGAAAGAAGAGGATTTTAGAAAAAAATACCCAGGGACCTCATGAAACCATGAAAGAATATCTTCCTTGACTTGTTATTCATCACCAATCAGTATATATACAGAGGAGTACACTAATCGCCTAGCACTAATCTAGGGATAATCTCTAATTAGTTAGCACTATTCTAGTAACCAATATTTGAAAACCTATACTGACTATGGAAGGGATAATTATACTAAAGATAAATACAAACAAATATTATCTAATATCCTAACAAACATTATCTAATATTCTAACATCATCCAAGGAGAATTTAGCGCGATGTTGGGCATGAATTTATTGCTGACCAAATTCTCGAACAGTACTTTTAAACCCTACTTGGTCAAGATCCGTTTAATGACAAGTATCGTGAGCTGACGGTTATAGGAGGGACGGGGTATTTTCGATTCGACTTGTGATGGATCGGCGATTATGTATAATCATTATCATGTTACTGGTGTTGCTATTGTTGAACTTACTATTTTTGTTAGGCACTATCTTGATCCGTTATGTATGAGGTGGTGGCTTGATGTTTTGTTTTTAATCATGGGATGGGAGTGAGGGTTCTCAAGTTACTTCTTGTTTAATAAGCTTATTGATATAATAAAGCCACTACCGGCAGTTATTTGGATTTGAATAGTCTTTGTGGAAGGGTTATCAATTACTCCCTCCGTCCCAGAAGGTTCTTACTTTCCTTTTTGGTATGTCTCAGTTTAAAGTTTTTTGTT
>JAOWBW010003042.1:0-42939 GCA_026119855.1 Campanula takesimana
GATCTGAAAGCTAGTAACATATTGCTGGATGAAAATATGAACCCGAGAATATCAGATTTTGGTACCGCTAGAATATTCAAGAAGAATTTATGTGAAGAAAGTACAATGAAGATCACAGAACTCGGTAAGTGAGAATTAAACATGTCATTTGTTAGGATATACTCCCTGCGTCCCAAGTAATAGTCCCTTTAAGGGTACATTATTAGTTCTGGAAATTCAGTTTTCTTTTTGGACCTTCATTTTAGAAATGAGACTAACTTTCTGGGATAATAGAAAAAAAGGAAATGGGACTATCATTTTGAGAAGAAGGAAAGTATATCAACAATGGCTGAAATGTTTCATGGTGTAATTTTTCCTAACGCAGGGGCTACATGGCTCCAGAGTATCTAATGGAGGGTACTTTCTCCGTCAAATCTGATGTTTTCAGTTTTGGAGTTCTGATGCTCGAAATTGTGAGTGGCCGAAAGAACAATAGCTTCTGCGACGTCGAAGGCCCGCTCAATCTAGCTGCTTATGTAAGTTTTATCGAATATCAACTCAGCTAATTTAGAGAAAACTATCCCTCCATCCCAAAGGAAATGTCAGTTTTTGGCCCCCCCCCCCCCCAAAAAAAAAAAAAAAAAAAATCCCCAAAATGAATGACATCTTTTTTGTGAAGTCACGTAAAACTCCTCGGTGATCATAATGTTTTAGTTTTATTCTTGTACTAATAACTATTTTATATGGTGAGATCACCTAGGGTATATATGTATGTATGCTACGAAAAATACCTATTAAATTTACCTAAAACTTGTAAGTGGACACTCAATTTGGGAGGCAGGGAGAAATTAAATGTAATGATATATTGCGGTTTATAGATTTCTCATATTGTGTATATGGCGATACTATAGGCATGGGAGCTCTGGAATAGAAATTCAGCAGTTCAACTAATGGATGCAGCACTTCTTAGTTCATCTGAAAAACATGATCAAGTTTTAAGATGCATTCACATAGGTCTCTTGTGTGTACAACATAGTCCAACGCTTCGGCCGAAAATTGCTATCAAATGATAGTTCAGCTTTACCCATGCCCAAGACGCCCGCATTTTACCAAGGTCTTACTACAATTGCAGGAAATATAGATAGAATGAAGTCTGAGAAATTTTCAGAAAATGGGATCACCCTTTCTGAAATTGGTGGAAGATAAGCTTCACATGTTTGTTGTAGACCTTGTATCAAATTAGGATTCAGCCTCATTTCAAGGCAAATATATATATAGACAGATAGTAAAGGACCGATGTAGTAGGGATATTTGTTCAATACTCGTTCGGTCTCAAACGAATTGATAGTCTCATTTGATTTTTTCAAATATTTTTATTGTTAAATTATAAGTTTTGAGAATTCTGTGATTTTAAAGCCTTAATTTTAAACTTAATTTTGAAAATGCAATTAATTATCTAAGATAAGCATAAAGGAGAATGAAACTATCATTATTTTGAGACAGAAGAAATAACTTTTATGCAATTATTCAAAAATAAAAAATAATTGTAGTCAATACTCTCACCGTCCTATAACTATGCGCACAAATTTCCTTCCACTGATAGGTCACACTTTCCTAAAATGACAAAGAATATTTACTATTCCTCTCACTCATTCTCTCTCATACTTTACTTTTATACTCACAACACCAATCAAACTACTATTCCCTACCCCACTTTCTCTCTCTTATTTCATTTTTCTCACTCACAACAACTACCCACTACTATCCATCACTTAATTCCCGTGCACAACTCATTTTGTGCCCATAGTTATGGGACGGAGTATTCACCATATAAGAATATCTCAGTTTTACAATTTATACATTCAATATGCACTCATTAACTCAAAAAAAAAAAATACCTTTAGTATGTAAAACTGCTAAAAACTAATAAATTAATAAGCTTAAACAAAATACAATTTAAATAGGCCTTGTTTAAATGAACATTTATTTATTTTTGACATAATTCATGTCCACTAATCAAAAGACTTTTAAAGTCAACAAACTTTAGGGACAAGTCGATGGGTCCTTGTGAAGGACTGCTTTTAATCCCCATCAGGACTCAGGAGCAAAATATCTACTGAGTTAAAGTTGAACGAATTAATGGTCAGTTATTTGACCCCACTGATGGACTTGTATACAAAAAAGAAGGATTGATATAGATACTCCCTCCGTGTCCCGGACTAAGGTTCTTAGCTTGACTTTACACGGAGATTAAGAAAAAGTAAATGTTGTGAGTATGAAAAAGTAAGTAAGAGAAAGTATGAGAGATAAAGTGAGTAGGAAGTTTTTGTTGTGAGAATGACGAGTGGGTCCCATGGTCCATTTTAGATAATAAAGCAACTAAGAGCCTTAGTCTGGGACAAGCCAAAAAGGAAAGTAAGAACCTTAGTCTGGGACGGAGTAGTAAACAATAAGATTGTCCAGTACGGATTGGTAACAAAAATGTACCTTCACAAAACCACTTTGTAATCGAAGATGGCGATGAGATGAATGCAGCGCCAGCACCTGACAATACCTTTGGGATTATTTATGTAACAACAATATTGACAAGATTAATGATGCTTGTATTCTAAATTTGCAAGTTTATTTCCAGTTCCACAAAAACAAAAACAACACAAAAAAATTGATAATAAAATCATAAATGACAATAACTGATTGGTATTTTCGTCTTCTAAACTCAGCGTAATATTTCTCCAAAAAAAAATGGCTCTCTGAACACAACAATCAAAAGGATAGCAGTTAAAATTGGTAGGAGATGATATTTTCTTCATCAGCCACTTGTTTTGTTCACCCCATTTCACCATATCATCCGTGAAAGCCACCTGCCCAAATATAGTAAAATTTCCAACCTAAATATAGAAAACTTCCGTTACAATAATTACAACAACATAAAAAAGGAGTTAAAAATAGAAAACCAGTAACAGAAAATATTGGCCTTTGAAAAAATAGGAGAGGATGAATATAAATAGGAACGGGTGTGGGGTAACTATTTTCCACATTGAGAAACTCCATAGAGCCCTGATCGGTTTTCAGTCTCTCGGGCGAGGTTTCCTCTCCAAATAAGTCTATTTCCCCAGCAAATCACCCCAATCAGCGAGTCCCCGTCCTTGTGTCAGCAAAGATTTGGTCGGGCAGATCGCCGAGGGTGATAATCGTTGGGCGGGAAATAGAACAAGGTAGGTATTATATCTTCTTTTTTTATGCTTCTTGCAATGTTTGCCATTAACACTATCCTCAAACAATGCTAAGGAAATGAACATGCTCAGATCTTTATCATGTCGTATGTACATATATATATGTTGTGTATATAAGTATGTATATACATTTATGCATGCATATGTATATGCATATGTAAATGTAAATGAAAATGTAAATGTGTGTACATAAATATGTATATATGCGTGTGTTCTATAATATACACACGTGTATAAATATGTGTGTGTGTGTGTGTGTGTGTGTCTATATACAAAAACGTATATATGTGTGTGTGTGTGTCTATAATATACACACGTGTATAAATATGTGTGTGTGTGTGTGTGTCTATATACACACACACACACACGTGTATATGTATATGTGTGTGTGTGTTTATATACATGCGTGTGTATATATATTCTCCCTCCGTCCCACCTCCAATTGCAAAGTTTTGACCAAAATGGTCAGCGTAATTGCACTTTAACCAAGAATTTACAAAAAAATATCATCCTAATAAAAATCTAAAGAATATTGTTGTATAGTTTTCTTGATGGTGAATTATTAACATTAACATTTTTCAGATTTTCATCAGGATTATAAAAATTTCTATAAATTCTTGGTCAAAATGCAATTAAGTTGACCATTTTCGTCAAAAGTTTGCAATTAGAGGTGAGGGAGAATATATGTGTGTATTAAAATAAATGTGTATATATAGAGACCTTATTTCATGTCTTTCTAAGTCATATTGCAATCTGATATTCCCCAGGTGCGAGGAGCAACGGAAGTAAACGTAAAAAATAAAAAAAAAACATGAGCAACACAAGCATGAAGCATACAACAATCTTTGTAGTCCTTGCAGTGCTCTTCACCATTACCGCCAACTCCACCACCGAGGCTTCTCCCATCATAAAATTCAATCAAAAAACGAAGACTGTCATCGTGACCAACGCTCACTGGAATTTCCTGAGCGTCCGATGCTTTTCATTCGACAACTCCCTCGGCATTCAGCACTTGAGACCGTGGCAGAAGTTCATATTCCCCGTCCGTCAACGAGTCATCTACCCTACCTCAACAATGTACAACTGCTCAACAAATATGGGTACTTTTGTAGCTTTTAAGCACGATTATGAATGCGCGCAGCCCGAGGTCAACGAGTGTCAATGGCGATTTGATCTCAAGAGCACCTATCGTTACTCTGAGTCGGGGAAAAAATGGGACACCATTGATTATAATCCGAACTACGAGTCTCTGGCAAAGGGTGGGGTTGTTAAAGGGAGGTATGTTAATTAATAATTAGGGTTCCTAGAAAAACGTGGGACCCGGACAGTCGAGAGGAGAAAGAGATTTGGGGGAATTGTGGGTTTTCGGGATTGAGTTGTTCCGTAAATTTAAAACATTTCAATACTTTTGCTAGAGGTAAGGTTTCGTTCATGTCTACCATAACTCTAGTGTTTTTTTCTATAGCTTTATCCTAGATTGGCTCCGGTCCCTATTGTGTAAATATTTCCCTGGAATTAAATATTTTATTTAATGTAAATTCGAGTTCTTGTGTGGAAAAATTGGGACATATTTTACATCAGTTCATATTTATAGAGCCAGCAACCACTTTGTGGCTTAAGAACCTAAAACTATCAAATCCAATATAACATAAGCATCAATTCACCATCCAAATTTCGGTATTGATCCGCACAAGTCAAAAGGCTTCTGATAGCATTTCACGTTTCTGTTATTAAGACATGAATGAACCTAGTAGAACTACAAAAAATTGCACTGTTTCTGATTCCAGAAATATTGCAGTGAAGAAAAAAAGTACTACCAATTACGTCAACTGTTAATGTCACCCTTTCTAAGTAGTAGGAGAAAGATTAAACAGAGAACCTTCTAGTAGTGTGCTGAGAAATTGAGCTTCTTCATCACTTTTGCATAAGCCAAAGGGACCGTGCTTGGTTGTCTGAGTCTACGTTTCGCCTTCTTGGACTGTATCAAGAAATAGAATTACGTCAGTTTCATGGAAGTATGTGATAGGCACAGATACTAAAACAACCGAAAATAATAAAGAAAACACCTTGATTATTTTATTCAACAGACCAATAAGGACACTAACAATTATATAGACTCTGACTCTCTCCTACAACTCTCTTACGGAACAGATAAATACCAACAATTATAGAGGTTGGCACTCTCCTAATTCTTCCAGCAATTCTAGAGGCTGGAAACTCCAAATCAATAGATCTTCTATTTTCTGATATTTTGGATGGGTTTCTCCTCCGTATTGCCTCTTATTTATAGTCTTAAGAAAAGAAAAGAAAGTAACCTAAACAATATTCAAGCCCCTAATTCAGCATAACGTCTTTGGCAATTGTAACATCTTCATGATCCTAGCCATAATTTTAGCAACTTGTCCCCCTTTCCATTCTTGAGTCTAGATGTCTATCATTACCCCCGCCCAAACTTTCACCTTGTCCTCAAGGTGAATATTAGGAGACTGATTTCTGCACCATGGAATATTCCTCACATGTCGCTTCCACCGTATCCCTAACATCTGCGGTTTCACATAGATACCTCCTGGATCCCACCACTCATATGATAACCCCAAACAAATTATTAAAATTTCAGCCCGCACACGAATTACAGGAGATACCCCTCCATTTCATATACTAAAGCACACCTCTCATCCATGAATTGGTGTCCAAACTCCTGTAATTCGACTATCAATTCAGGATCACCACAAACTTTTGCTTCGTAATTACATTTGACACCTGATTCAGGCAATCTCTTAAGTCTTCCTCCTGGCCATTCTATTGAACAATTAATGTTCATTGCTGCCATTTGTATCCTCTGTGCAAATTGATTGTTACTTTCAGCATCTGAGCTTGTTGAATAGAGTTCCATACCCGTTTCATCGAATACCTTCGAAATGTCAACTTCTAGGGAATCTTTTACACAATCAGCAACCATAGAAGAACATTTCTGGATACCTTTTGGCTCTTGATAGTTCTCTGTGGATTTATATTCTCGAGCGTTGGAGTGCTTAAGATACATCATAGCCCAATATACTGAAGACGGCGCAAGCCCTTTGACGTAAAACTTATTTCCTTCTTCCATTCCAGCGATGAAATGTTCCAGGAAGAAAGCTTCAGTCAGTTCTTCACACATGTGTGAGGCTATGGTCTCCAATTGACATCGAACAATCTGGAATTCATTGATGTATTCATCGAATGAATTTATCTGGACCACTCGCTCAAGGAATGCAGATGCACACCTTTCTAAGCCGTTTCTATCTTTCGAGCACTCGAGTAAGATTGTGGATCGACTCCCAGCAAAAAATAACCATCATACTCCATTATTCCTCAGCAACTTGTGCAGCAACCTGCTCTGGTACCAATTGATAGGCACAGATACTAAACAACCGAAATAATAAAGAAACACCTTGATTATTTTATTCAACAAACCAATAAGGACACTAACAATTATATAGACTCTCTCTCCTACAACTCTCTTACGAAACAGATAAATACCAACAATTATAGAGGTTGGCACTCTCCTAATTCTTCCATCAATTCTAGAGGCTGGAAACTCTCCCAAATCAATAGATTTTCTTCTGATATTTTGGATGGGTTTCTCCTCCGTATTGCCTCTTATTTATAGTCTTAAGAAAAGAAAAGTGACCTAAACAATATTCAAGCCCCTAATTCAGCATAACATCTTTGGCAATTGTAACATCTTCATGATCCTAGCCATAATTTTAGCAACTTGTCCCCCTTTCCATACTTGAGTTTAGATGTCTATCAGTATGCTTTACTTCAGCTGTTTGTAAAACTCAACTCTAGATGATGCAAGAACAAAATACAATCACCATAGCAAGAATCTTTGCATGAAGGAAACATAACATGCTAATCAAGAAATTAGGCTCTCGGTTCCACATTCAATGACATTAAAATAAAACAAAATTCTATAACCAAAGTTAATATAGATTTTCAGAGAGCTTCATACAACTGTCATATCTGGAATAAGCTATGTACAATTCTCGATGATATGCTTTGTGCGGGTGAATATGCTTCCTAGTCACCTATCGGATGGGATACGAGATTTACACCTCAAAGACTCCATGTAACCAAGAATGTGGACCAGAGTGGAATTGTATCTCTGGTATGATAAAGAAGGATGGCTCGAAATGGGTGAAGCCCTGTCACACTTTTTGGATTTCCAAAACTACCCTTCATCTTAAATTTTAAAAAATGACTTTTTCAGGAACATTAGACCTACATTTGAGTTAAAACAAATTATCACCAATTAATCTACACACTTGATAATACCTGTAAAAAAAATCTACACACTTGATAATACCTGTAACAAAAAAATCTACACACTTGATAATATACATATATTAGATTATTAGAATACAAAACAAAAGATGTGTACGCATGTGCCTTTGTTTGAATCATTACGTGAGAAATAAATTATTATCGAAAAGTACCAAGCTGTTGAGGCTCCAAAGGTATACTCAGGTAAGAACTAACTAAGGCAAACCAAAACTGTCCAATGATTATACCCATTGAGCAATAAACCCAAGTTCAAAGAATAAAAATATGATGGATGCTTTCAACTTATGTCATAACTTTCCTCATTCTTGAGGTCTGCCGGGCGTTCCTCCAAAGCATCCAAAATAATAGCATCCCGAGGATCTCAGATTTTCGGGGGTATAATCAGCCAACCATTGCAAAACCCACAAGATTCGAAACAAAACGAACAAAAAAATCTACACCATCATAAAGTTGTGCAGTTCAAAAGTAAGTGTTTCCAACATTCTCCTTCTTCATTGCACATAAAACCCAAATTGTATAAACCAGCTTCTGAGGTATCCGTAAATTATCCAATGCGGCTCAGTTGCTCCCTCACATGCCTTAAACACTACTCTAAAAGGGGGCTTATTTTCAAAATAATGTTCGATGAGAAAGAAACTTTCTCAGGTTTAAACAACATTTGGTAACAGGATTAACGAAAAATATTATATTCCTGCCCACTTTCCAGAGCACCCTGCCTTCTATAGTCCATTAACTGCAGGTAGAGCTTCAGAAAACAATTACCTGCTGAAGTGAGCTCCCTATCATGGAAGTTAAGATTCCACAAGCCAGTTATTTCTTGCTTAACAAAGTGAACTTGTTCAATGTCTTTTTATTAGCTGCAATGAAAAAATATTTGGAAAGTTTCTCTACAACTCTGTTTCACCATGCCACTTGCCTCCAATACCAAATGAGAATCATTTTCTACTTCACATGTTATGATTAAACGTTTCTCTCCTCTTCAAATTACTTTCCACATTCAATTATACAAGATGTGGAGGCCGCCTATGGAAACCATAAGACTCCTCCATCCCCAAGTTGCCATCGCCACTCTTCCAAAAAGCTCCATTTCTGCTAATTATCTCCACATCTATTACCCAGCAATGCTTCATTACATCACAATGGACTATAAGGTAACACGTTTGAAACGAAAAATGATCCCCTGTTAACAGCAATCTCAAAATAAAAAAAGCAGCGAGTGCTTCATCCATTGACTCTATTGAGGCTTCCACAACTGAAGAAAAGCGTATAGGGATAATTGAAGGAAACAAGAATGAGAATAACAAGTGTTCCTCAGAGATAGAACAAAAATCCAGCTGGCTCTCTATGAACTAGCACTGTGAAACTCACTTCTCAGCTTGCTACTCTTTACACGAACAACTCATAGTAAAATATATGCTCCTGGAGAGCAACATTAAAATGTTGAAGATGCAAACATTAGTAATTCATACTGCCTAAATTTCTTCTTTGATCTTTCATAAGACTGACCAAATACAATGTGATCAAGAAGGGGCAATCAACGTCAAGTCTTACTGCCACAAGTTTTACAATCATCATTGCAACAACTTAGCATAATTACCCACCTGAAGCGAAGTCTGAAGACTTACCAACTCTCTTATTCCCCTAGTTCTTCTTTGCCGACTAGAACATGGACTTCCCCAAGGACTCTAACTATGTACCCTCGTTGCCATAAACAATTGAACACCCATATGATCGAGAATCAACCAGAATCTCGAATATTAGACACATTTCCCTAGTGTTCAAGAGTTATAACACCTCCTTTTCCCTCCTACACTTCTCAACACAAGTAATGGCAGCAAGACAGGAAACCAGAGGAGCTGGCGAGGCTACCTTTATCATAAACTACATCCTATACATACACCCTGAAAACATATCTAGCAAACAAATTGGTATATTTTAAAGGTAAAAGGATATGGAATTGGTATTTTAATTGGAAGTGTAAGAAAGTTATCATTGGATAAAATCATAAAATACAGTAAGATAAAGCTCCCTCAAACAAGTCACTGAGTGGTTCTTTGTGTGCACAACTGGATTGTCCACTTGCTTCAATTTTTGCCCCGCCACCTGTTAGTCTCCAGCACGGCATTCGAGTGATAGCTACTAGAATCTAAAGCTTGTCTACATGACCAATCTCTCTCATTAATTCGACCACAAGGATCATCCACCATTCTTTTTGCCGCATGGAAATGTGAGAGATACACAAATTTTGCTGAGACCTTAGCTGATCAAGAAGCAACTCTTCATCTGACCCCAACACACTTTCCATCTCAGAATCGCTATCACACTCTCCTTCGTGCTCCAATTCACGGTCACTAGGTTCTTCAATTTGGCCCAAAGGTTTATTAACTTGTGGAAAGTCTCCCTAAAAGTTGACATCCCAAGGACCTTCTGAGCGCAAATTTCCCTAGTTCGACGCATATACTCTACTCTTAGCGTCACTTGTACCTTTCATTGAAGAGATAGCCATTGCGTTTGCGTTAAAATTTGTGTTCACTAAAATAGGTATAGCCTTAGATGACTGAAGACACAAATACATCAGCATGGATTTAGAAACTCACTCCTCCATTTAGCCGATCCCGACCTGTGAAAAGCACTACTACCGAAGCATCTTCGACATGCACTGCCGGACAAGAGGGAAGAGTGAAATCACGAAGAGTAGTGGATTTGAAGAGATGATGCCCTTATCCCCCCCCTCCCTAGATTTTGTATCACAGCAGCTTGGGTGATAGTGCCGAAACTGCAACCTATGTCGCAGCCAAAAATGTTGGTGGGGTGGTGCTGCTCTCTCTTTCAACTCCAAATAGGATGGTGTAGGTGGTGCCGGAGGGGGTCTCCTAGGATGTCATCTGGTGGCATTATGCCACCAAGGCCGCCACCAAGCTTCAAAAGGCTAGAGAGAGAGCATGGAGAGAAGTAAACTTGACACATGCGTTTTTAACCATACCATCAATGGAACATCGAACACAAACTCCCTAATCTAATAATCTATCTTCTATACAAACAATGCATTGGGTGGATTACCACTTCTTGGCCAACTTGCTTTTTCAGCCTATACATTGGATGATGCGAAAACCAAGTACTTTTTTCATCCACCACTTCATCATGTTGATTGCGTAGGCAATTGTTGTCACCCCTCAAGCTACACTTGCCACTTGGATCCTCAACTCAAGCTCATTGTTGCATAGATGTTTTTATCCATAGAATGCCATGTAATGCAACTAGTGAAACAGCTGGTGTCAGTGCACTCTTTGAGTCGGGAAAAAGTGCAGCCTTCTTCTCATGCCTTCAAAACTTAGTCTATTTTGTTCCTTCCACAAGCTCGACATAAGTCACAAGGGGATATTATACATCTTTGCTGTAAGATATTTAACATGAGTACCTACCAAGCAAAGAAAAGAGCTTCAACCAATTCCAGCATAGACACTTGAGTGGGAAAAAAAAACAAGTGGTATACCGATTCCTTGTACCTATATAGCACCATTATTGAAGGTGCAAATGGCTTCACAAGCAGTTGTTGACGCTACAACCAGCACCAAACAGGTTAGAGACCTTCAATCTCCATTTTTTTCCAATGATACAATGAGTTTGATTAAGTAATGATATTTTATATCATGACTTAGATAATCTCCTTACTTCTTAGGTATCCATCTTGGTTTATCCTTGACACCTCTTAGATTGCTTATCTCAAACAAAGGAAAATCATAGGATTCTCAAATTACACTTCAATACCTAGCTCAGTGAAAGTTTAAATACTAAGAACTTCCTTTGCTTGAGGCCACACCATAACTTGCAATGCTTCAGCAATATGTAAGCCAAAATGTTGCTTTCCAAGATTAATTCAATCATTCAACATCCAACAAGAATCAGCTCTATCACTAACTCTTCCCATTCACATCACTCTTCTTTACCTTCTGCTTCCGTACATATCAAATTTATCGTAAATACAAATACACAAGTCAATCTGTACGAGAAAATGTCATGATCTTCCTAACGCAGGATAGCTAACCAAAATTGATATAGAAATTCATTAACATATGTACCACATGCACAACACGAACTTAGAACCATATATCTCTCTAGTCTTCCTATGCTATGTTGTTGAAAATGACACGTCTACTCAACCAAGAGAATCTATTTAAAACATGAATTATATAATATAAAATTAATGCTTTCAAATATGTGTGAGTGCGCTTATATATGCACACATCATACCTTTAAATGTGCATTGTGTCGCGTTCCCTCCTCCACCGCCTAATCTGTCCATCGTGCATGGTCCTAAATCTTCCCTTATAAGACCTGATCAAGAAGAATTCAGCAAATACAAATTATTGGTCATTTCAAAGACACATTTCTCATACATAAATGAAATTAACAAAGATACCACTTACGAATAGGTTTTCAATTTGATTTTCTTAACCTTGGAGACTATAGGCGTACTCGGTCTTCTAACCTTGGCATGTCTCTTCCTTTGTTTCAAGGTAACATAGCGAACTTGCATGAACTACATATAATTCAAAAACACAGGGGAACATCATTAGAAAAGTAAACCCAAAACATACAACTTACAGCATTTGCTTTGACTTATTATGATCTGACTCTTTAAGGTCAACTCGTCTATTTCCAAATAAATACTACTATATGGTAGGGCTTTATTTGGTTCGACATACCTATTACTTGTGTTCACAACAAGTTTTCATGCGATTCACAAAAGTCATAAATCCAATCTCTAAAACAAAATAAAAAAGGAAAATTTGATTCAAACCAGTTTATCTAAACATTCAAACTAGCACTCTCATTTTGTGACCTATGTAATAGAGATACTTAAATACCTATTACTTAATACTGGAAAACATCGCTTCATTTTTGTTTTATATGATAATCTCCAGTTTTTTATTTTCTACAGATTGAGGTTGTGCTTTGAAATTGAAGTACATTATTCCATAGCAGCTGAAATTAAACCAAAATCAGATAGTTGAGAAACCTAACTTACAGTTACAGATAGAGGGAGGAAAGAAGAAGCGTGGCCGGGCAGTGCAAGCTGAGACATTGAAGGAGTTGTGAAATGAGGCTTAAAGTTGGGGGAAATTACGGCGGAGGTTAGCGGCTTGTGCAGTGGATTAGGAGCGGAGTGGAGGAGGCGATTGGAAAACGGAGCCGGAGAGAGTTGAGGTCTGGCGGATGAGTGAACGGCGGCGATTGAACGGAGTTTGGCACCATCTCTGCATTGTTTTGATCTCCTCCGCCGGAATTGGGTTTTCTGATTGAGGAGGGTTTTTGCAATTACCGGTGAGTGATTGGGAACACTATTGGAAAAGGGTTAATTGCAATTTGGTTCCTCGCTTTTTCCAAAATTTGCAATGTTATGATGTCATTTCAATTTCGCCAATTGGTATACTCATTTTGTCATTTTGTTGCAATCCGACTACAAAATTAACTGGGTGTTAGTTTTTTAACAGATTTTATGTCACGTGACTAGCACATGACGTTTTAAAGGGCATTTTAAGATATTTTTGGAGCTACACATATCCGATTGATATGATTCTTTTTTTAAAATTGAAAATAATATTTAAATTTACAACATATATTTTTTGGAAATTTTATAGGTGACTGAATTATTTTATATTAAATATTAACTTTAAATATTAACAAAAACACATGAAATAATAATCTAAAAAAGATATTAGCCCCAAATATATGTTTCATATGAAGTAAATTCCATATGTGGATTATCAATTCATAAAAATATTTGATAGGCAAAAAAGGGAGAGGAAAAGGAAGATGAATCGGGGAAGATTGTATGTGGAAAGGGTGATGTAGGAACGTGGCAGAGAGAGGGGTGGAGGAAAGTGAACGTTAGAAAAGAAGGTATATCATGGTGGAAAGTAGAAAATTTGCAGATTATTTTTCCAATGTCCTCTATGTTTAAAATATTTTCATTAAATTAAATTACAAATTAATATAATTTAATTATTCACCAAAAAAATTACCAAAAAATATATGTTGTAGATTTAAATATTAGCTTCTTTTAAAAAAAAAAAAATCATACCAATTGGGTATGTGTAGCTTCACAAACATCTTAAAACGTCATGTGCTAGTCACATGACATAAAATCTGTTAGAAAACTAACGTACAGTTACTTTTGTAGTCGGATTACAACAAAATGACAAAGTGAGTATACCAATTGGCGAAATTGAAAAGACAGCATCAACATTGCAAATTTCGGGAAAAGTCAGGAACCAAATTGCAATTAACCCATTGGAAAATGGCCCGCTTATTATTCACGCCCACCATCTTTCTAAGTGCATGTGCCACCTAAAAAAAAACTCCTAACAAACTTAATTGCCATTATTCCAAAAAAAAAAAAAAATGGAATAAGAACCCTACAAGCACTTGATGCTTGATGTTTAATAGAATGTAACACCCTGTACAAGCTTTTTTCAAAAGTCCTAGTTAATAGGCTCAAACCTCTGATACCACCTTAGGTTGTGTTTGACGCATCAAGCACTTGATGCTTGATGTTTAATAGAATGTAGGGTAATTTGGAGGTAAGATGCAATGATTTAATTCTTTCATCCAACATGAATATGTCCAACACCCTTTTAATGATCGAGAATCATTATCCTTGCTTAATGAGTAAGAGCCTCACTCAACACTCGACATCTAGCGCTCAATGTGATCAAATGCATCCTACCTCCAAATTACCTTACATTCTATTAAGCATCAAGCATCTAGTGCTTGATGCATCAAACGCAACTGTAATGATCATGAATTTTCGAAATACCATGATCATTAGTTTTAATTATTCAAATATAACTAAGAGTCAAAATTGAGTATATTGACTTGTGTGTGTGTGAAACATGACAAGTGTAAGTTGTAATGTGCACTTGAGGTGCTAAGTGTACCTAATGTGAATTTTGATATGAAGTATGTTATGATAAAATATATGTTGATACGTGAAAATGCTTAAGACTTCTCATTGTGTGCTTATATTATGTTGAATAAAAACTTGGAATGAACTTACATGAGCGTGAATGTGTTTATGATATTTATAAGATATTATACCATAAAGAGAAGCCAATGTACGTATTGTAGCATCTGATAAAGAATAAAATGTTTTATAGAGAATTGATATCCTTTTAAAGGCTTAATGAGTATTGGAACAATGATACAATGTAATTGAATTGGCTTAAGTTGTGGCGTATGAGTTTGAGACTCATTTCTGAATCATTCTTTATTTTTAATAATTGGAGAAGTTTATTTGGCGTTGAAAGGAAATTGTTTGAAATAATATGATGTGCAAGTAAATTAAGGAAACTTATAAGATACTATAGGGGAATGATTAACTTTGAGTTGACTTTTGTTGAACCGTGATGGACTTTGTTTGAACTTCTTTGACTTCGAGGGAAAAATATTCATTTTGTTTAAAATCAGACTCTTTGAAATTCTATAATGTTTAATTAAAATTCTTGTGAATTACTTTGAGTTTATGGAATTTATTTGAATTTATTTTAAAATATTCAATGTTGTTGTTAACGTTTTGGTCAACAAGGGCAAAATAGTCCAGATATTTGTTTTATAACTTGGTGTAGTGTTTGTGAAATCATTGGCACGGCCTTTGCCCAATTTCTTGTTGAAATTCCCTAAAATCCATATATTGTTAAGATTTGACTTTGTTAGTTTCAAATTGAGATAAAAATAAATTATTTTAAATTGATAATTTTGATAGGTAAATGTTGATTTAATATTTTAATGTATTTTATGTAAATATGAATTATTTTCATAACTTTCATATTTGACTGTTTAGCCTTTACCGTTAGTCTCTGTTAGTTCCGTTAACTTTGTTTATCAAAAGTTAACTAAAGATTAGTGATTAGTAATAACTAATCCCAAATTAATGAGAATAATGTTGATTGATAATATAATCTTGCTTATAGTGGTATTTGAGGGGTAATTAGCCTTGTTTAGTTAACTAAAGTTAACTTGACTTCACCTAATTCCATTAAATTAGAAATAACAAGGTAGTGACACCTCCTAGTTAATTTTGTGGGTATGGCTGTAGCATCCCACAAATTTTCTCATTCTACACACACGTATTCACACATTAAGCCCTAGGTAGAGAGAAGTTGAAGCTCTTTGCCAAAATTGAAGTTTTCTTCAACCAATTTCAAGATCTTGTCTTCACCAAAGTTGTTCTACTCCTCACAAACATCAAGTAGAGCCAAAGAAATCAAAGTTTAATTGGTTGAAAATCTTCAATAGGTAAGAAACCTAAATTATGTATGGTTTCTTCATCTTTATGAATTTATTGATGTTTTGAACTTGAAAAGGAGATGGCTATGAAAAATTAGTGGTTCTAGTTGTGTTTGATAATTGTTGTGTGAACATATGTGTAAGATGAGTGTGATTTTGATTCTCTTTTGATGACCATGTGTATATGTATATGGTTGAATGTGATGGGTTAATAGTTTTCATGAAATTTTATTCTCAATTTTGGTCTTTCTCAATCTTTAACATGGAAAAATTGTGTGTATGTGTTTATGTGTTAATGTTTTGTGATAATTGATCTTTGATATGAAGGAATTAGATCAAATTTGGGGCTGATTTGGATAGATCTAGAGGTTGAAGAAGGTGAAATCCCGAATCTGCAGTTTGGTCACTGTACTTTCAGCTTTTTGTCAAGAACTTGAAACCTTCGTAACTTGTTCATTTTTAATTGGAATTGGGTGATTTTTGGCTCTATCTTGACTAATTTTTCAAGAGATTTCTAATGAAATTAATTTTAGAAGCTAAAGAGTTGTGAAAGTTTCTCAGAAAGTCAGTATTTATAGTAGTGCATCGGAGATAGACGTGACCAAAAAAACCGGCAACCGGCTAACCGCCGGTTGATAACCGGTCAAAACCGGGTCAAAACCGGAAACCGGTTAACCGGAAAACCGGCTCAACCGTCAACCGTAATTCCCCGGTTCGGTTTCGGTTAGGCCTTTCTCAAAACCGGTAAACCGCCGGTTATAACCGGATAACCGCCAACCGGATAACCGGCGGTTAAACCGGTTATAAAACCGGAGGTTAACCGCCTAACGGCTACTTTTCAAAAATTTGCACCGGGCCCCCCCATTTCCCCATGTCTGACTGACCACCACTGTCCAAAAACGGCTAGTTTTCCAACTAGCCGTTAGTTCAGTTAACTTTCGGCCTTAAATGAAAAAAAAAAAAAAAAAAAAACCAAAAATTGCTTACATATAAATACCCCCTCCCTCCTACCATTTTAGTTCCACATCTTCTCTATACTCTTTCTCTCTCTACTAATTCTCACACTCTCTCATATTTCCAGTTAGATTGCATAATTCCAGTCAGTTTTTTAACGCTTTCCAGTTAGTTTTTTAACGAAATCACTTTTTTAATTTATTTAGAAAATTCCAGTCACTTTGTTAACCATTTCCAGTCAGTTTCAAATCATTTCCAGTTAGTTTTCAGAATTCCAGTCAGTTTTTGAGAGTTTCAGTCAGTTTTTTGACAGTTTCAGTCAGTTTTTTAACAAAATCTGTGTTTTTCATCATTTTCAGTCAGTTTTTAGCGAGTTTCAGTCAGTTTCTAAACAGTTTCAGTTAGTTTGTTAACAAAATGGCCTCATCTCGAAGGAGCGGCAAGGAACATGTTGGTTCTTCCTCACTTAACCCGGAAATTGAGTCACATTTTGAGGAAAGTGAGCAAAATGTTGAAGAAAATGTTCCTCAAAGTGGTAGGGCCGGGGCCGGCCGAGCTCGAGGCGTGGGAAGAGGTGGTCGGGGGCAACGTCAAGCACGAGAATCCAAATCCGACACTTTCACGATCCATTTCCGAAAAGTACAAATTGACCCCAACGACTTTGTACATTTTCGAGCGTGTTGCAACTATTGCACCAAATCTTACCCGTTCGCAAAGGTAATGGGCATGGAACATTGAACCATCACTTGAGATCAACACATCCTGAAAACTTGGGATTGATAGTGATCAAGCTCAATTACAATTTGCTCAACCTAACACCCAAGGTACGTCTTCGGTCTTATTTAAGTTTAATAATGTCGTTTATAGGAAAGAATTGTGCAAATTTGTGTGTGTTAAAGGGCTTGCTTTTAACTTTGCGGATGATGACTTTTATGAACGGTTTATTAGACTTTCTTTAAATCCGGCCGCCTCCAAAGTACCACGTACGACTCTCGTACGCGATATTAAAAAAGTGGTTTTGGAATATAAACATTTTTTAATTGATGTTTTATCAAAATTAGATCAAAGAGTTTCAATTTGTGCCGATGGTTGGAGTGATCATTGGCAAAGAAATAGTTATTTGGGTGTTACATGCCATTGGATCGATAATTCGTGGACTTTACAAAAAAGACTACTTGCATATGATAGTTTTGAACCACCTCATTCCGCGGAAAATATTTGTAGAAAGTTGCACGCCATTTTGGCAAAATATGGTCTTTTGCAAAAAATATTTTCTATTTCATTCGACAATGCTAGTGCTAATACCGCTAGTATACCGGAATTGATGCTCATTTGTCAACCGTCACTTGGGGGTAAGTATTTTCATATTAGATGTTTATGTCATATCATAAATTTATGTGTTAAAGATGGTTTGGATGCTTTAGATCAATATGTTAAACCCATTAGAGAGGCTCTTTATTTTATTGCAAAAAAAAATAAAATTACAAGAAAATGGATAAAATATTTACTAAATAAGGGTCTTCCCGAAAAATATTTTTCTATGGATGTTCCGACTAGGTGGAATTCTACCTACAAAATGTTAATTGATGGTTTTGAGTATAAAGAGCATATCATGGATTTTTTTATTAGTATGGGCTATGAAATTCCTTTATTTGCGTATCAATGGAACGCTTGCACTAATTTATGTCAATTATTAAAGATTTTCAATACCGCTACTTTGGCTTTGTCGGGAGTTTATTATCCAACTTCCGTTTTGGTACTTGATCAATGTATTGCAATAGTTCTAAGTTTTAAAAATTTGCAAAATTGCACCATTTTAAACGAAAGCATTGCTTCCATGAGGCAAAAGTGGGTCAAATATTTTGATAACATTCCGTCTCTATTTTTGCTTGCAAAGATGTTGGATCCCCGTATTAAATTGAAAGATCTAGTCCGCATAATAACGTTTTATTATGCAAATTTATACCCCAATGGGGACGGATTACACGAAAACCCGGCGATTATTGTTGAAAATACAAAAAAAGATTTGGTGACTCTTTATAATGAGTATAATGCAATTCATGGAAATGTTTCTCAATATGGCTCAAGTCCTAATGAAGAAGATATTGATACACAATATGATGTGAATAACGATCCATATAGTTTTGTTAATGATATTTATTTTTCAAAACGTCCTAGAACGTCTCCTTCTTCTTCTTCTACCTCTAGCATTCCGTACGAGTTGGAAGCATATTTCTCTACTAGACATGAAGTTGTACAAAACACTTCAAATCCAATTTCTTTTGATATTTTGAGGTGGTGGTCACAAAGGCAAGAAACTTATCCCATACTCTCTTTAATTGCAAAAGAAGTCTTAGCTTCTCCCGCTTCAACCGTGGCCGTCGAATCGGCATTTAGTGTGGGAGGAAATGTTTTGGATGCAAGACGTTCCCAACTAACTTGTGAAAATTTGGAAAATCAACTCTTGCTTGGTGATTGGGTTAGAGCGGAAAAGAGGGAGCAAGATATGCCTTATGAAGAGGATTTAGTAAATGTAGATCCACAATATCAATACGACTTGGAAGATTCTACGGGAAGTTCGGAAGGGGACGGAATGTAGATAGTTTTTATTTTAATTTTTAGAATAGGTTTATTTTTATTTCATTGTAATAGTTTAGTTGAGGTAATAAGGCTCCATTTTTTCCTCCCTTAATTATAAAAGGGTAAGGATTGGTTGTCCCCCTCTTTGTAATTTTAATTTTAATTAATAAAATTTAAGGGTACCGTCCCTTTTTTACTTAAAAAATTTGTGTTATACATTATAGTTATACACTTATACATTTTAAGTTTTAACTTAAAAACAAAAAAAACAAAAGAAAACTGTTTAATATATGTATGACTCATACATATACTCCCGTTTTTTTTTTTTTTATAAAAACTGTTTAAAAAAAAAAAAAGTTAAAAAATCTGTTAATAAAACTGTTAAAAAAATCTGTTAAGAAAACTGTTTAAAAAAACAGTTAAATTTTTTTTTTTTACTTGAAAAAAAAAAACTTTACTTGAAAAAAAAACCCTTTAAAAAAATGAAGTGTTTTTTTATTTTATCTTTTTTTTTTAACAAAAAACTGTTAATAAAACTGTTTTGAAAAAAAAAAAAAAAAAAAAAAAAGGTAACCGGTTTAACCGCATTAACCGGTTAACCGGTTAACCGTAACCGGACATAACGGTTAGACGGTTAGGTTACGGTTAGCATTTAACGAAAATATAACCGGCGGTTATAACCGTCAACCGCCGGTTATAACCGGATGGACACGTCTAATCGGAGATGGACTTGAAAGTTGATTGAATTTAAGAAATTCATAGTTAATTCATCCATACTCGGAACCGAGTGATTCTTTAGTTTAAATTGGATATTTTTCTATGAAGTTATCAAATATCATATTTTTAGTTCAAGAAAAAGTTTGTACTAATCCCAGAAAATCTATTTTTACAGTAGTTCATTGTAAATAACTTGGAAGTCGGTTAATCTTTATAAATCCGTAATTAATTCACCCGGACTCAGAATCGGGTGATTCTTTGGTCTAAACTGGGTGTTTTTCAGAGACCTTTCCAATAGATTTAGTTTCTTAATCTGAATAATTATTGATTTTTCCCAGATTTTCTGTCTCGTTGATGTGGCGTTGAACTTGTGTAACGTGACATTAATGTGATTTTGAGTTGGCCTTAACTTTAACTTTCTTATGTGTTTATTATGATTAGAAAATGTTCTTGGTGAGTAGCTTTATTCTATAATTGAATATGTGATATATGACAAGTGTATTACATGGTAGAGTTCTATGTGAATTGTGTATTTAAAAGTTATGAAATTGCGATTTTGAGTTATAGTTTTGTTGAATACCTATTTATAAGTATTCTTATAAAAGAACTTCCATCTAGTCTTGAGTGATTAAGTTCTCGTGAATGATATTGATGGTTAAAGTCTTTAAATGATATAGAATGGATCTTAAAGTGATAAGATGAATGAAATAAAAGATTATGGAGAGCAAATGAGTTAAGATAAAAGTGGTGGTTGTTTGTATTATATTTATGATAGAAGGATGTTACATGTATTGATACAATTGGTAAATTGTATATATGAGGAATTCTTATAAAGTCTTGAATTATATAGTGTCGAAATGAGAATAAAGTGTGGATGAAAATGTGTGTGATTACACTGAAATGTGTTGATTGAATTATATGAGTATCACTACCAAAGATGTTTATTCTTGTATGAATTAGATCTAAAAGAATCTTTTAAAAATGTAAGTATTATGATGATGTAATAAAGTGTATATGATGATTGTGAAGCATTATTGATCAAATCATCCAAGTGACGATATGAGTTATTAATTGAGGGTTAAATTATTCTCATTTTGGAATGAAAATAGTATGAAGCGATGAAATTATATTTCATCGTTGAGATGGGTATACAAATATAAGGTGGTGTTGTTATTGTTGTTCAATTTGATGGAATATGCACCATCTTAAAATGTATTCTCTTAACAAGGTTAATAGAAATAGTATACATGTGTATATTATTAGATACGTATATAAATATATATATATATATATATATACACACATTGGATATGCGTATGTACACGAATCCAATGTGGGATTCATTATTGATATTGATGGAATAAAACTATCTTATAATATATTCTTGGCAACATCGCGAGAAGGTATAATGGAATGTATATGAGTATGTACACGGATCCAATGTGGGATTCACTATATATGTGAAAATGAGTATGTACACGGATCCAATGTGGGATTCACTATATGGATAATGGGATATAAGTATATATGTATATATATACACATACTATAAAGGGACAGATACAAGTATCATATATTAAAATAATGTGGGTGTTGCTTATATGACACATATATGTGTATGAGTAAAGTGGTGTGTATATATATTGATTGTGGTGACATCGGTATGAGTGTATAGTTATCTTGGTCGAGAATAAATTGTGATCTACATGTTATGATTATTCAAATGAAGTTGTGTATATTGGTATTTAAAAGTGGTATATATTTTTGTTTTGTGTTGAACAGGAAATTGAAAATGAGGAAAGGGATAAGACTATAAAAGTGGTAACATTTACCTTATTGTGTTTAAATCCAATGATAATTTGAGTACATTTCTTATAAGTTTTATTTACCTTTCATTTGATGAATTGTATGAATTGTATTTAGTTGTGTATATTGTATGCTTCCGCACTTATATCTTTTGGGTTTTCTTATTGAGTTATACTCATTTTAATTTGTTTCAATGTTGAAACAGGTAGACTTAACTATCGAAGTCAAGAAAACGTCAAGTGAGAATAGAAAGGGAAAAACAATTTGGGGTAGTCATTTAAGGTCTTGGGCCTATTTCATTTTAGAATGGAATGTTTATTTATGTGTTTGTAAGGCCATATGTATGGCTTGGTGTTGTATTATGTTAGTAAACTCCTAAGTAGGTCTATGGAGTTGTATATGGTGGTACAAGAGTTACTTTGAACTCTTGATGTTCTAGTAGTTGTAGTTGTTTTGATTTGTGGTTCAAGAGTTGTGTAACTCTTGGTTGTTATTCTGTTTAGTTTAAAGAAAATATTCTTTTTAGTCAAAGGTTTTAAAGGTTGTGATGTCATGTTGATATTATTCACGCCTAAATATGTTTTAAATCAGGGGCCTTTTTTTAGGGTCGTTACAGCAACCTTAGTCTCACCCAACCAAAATGCTTTCATTCTCGGCCGCCTTATATTTGATAATACTGTTCTGCCTTATGAACTTTCTAAAAAAGTGAGAAAAGAGAAAAATGCTAAAAACCCTCTCTACTTAGCGAAATTGGACATAAGCAAAGCCTATGATAGATTAGATTGACATTTTATTATCAAAATTTTGACTAGGCTAGGCTACTCTCAAAGATGGATTAGGCTCATTCAATCTTGCATCTCTTCAGTTTCTTACTCTCTTATCCTCAATGGAATTTCAACCCCAAGATTCTCCCCTACTAGAGAAATTAGACAAGGTGATCCCTTATCACCTAATCTATTTATTCTCTTTGCTAAAGCCCACTCGGCTGCTCTACGGCATCTAAATGAAGCAAAAATATCAAGCGTATACAAATTGGAAGAACCGCCCCTCCCATCAACCACCTTCTTTTTACAGACGATTGCCTTATTTCTTTTAAGCTCAGCACATTTGTTTGGTATTTCCTTAAATGGATACTTAACTCTTTTTGCTTAAGGTGGGGGAAAAAATAAACTTTTAGAAAAGTGACATCTACTTCTCACCTTCGTCTAACGTGATATGAGACAACAAGTCTTGACAATTATTTCACTTCAAAACTCGGAGACTGGCGGAATATACCTTAGACTCAAACAAATATTCTATGGTTCAAAATTTCACATTTTCCATGAGATTATCTCAAGGGTCAGATCTAAACTTCAAGAATGGCAAGGTAAGTTTCTCTTTCTAGCCGGCCGTGTCATCCTCATCAAACATGTCATGACAACTATTCCAGGCTACGCCATGTTTTGTTTTAAATTCCCTATATATCAGATTAATGAGCTCCACCAACTTTTCAACCATTTTCTTTGGCTTGGTCTAAACAAATTTAGTAGTATTCACTTGGTTGCTTGGCATAAGCTTTGTCTCCCCAAAACTTTGTCTCCCCAGAACTTTGGAAGGCTTAGGGATTAGACACATGGGAGCCTTAAATCGAGCTTTCTTAGCCAAAACCACTTGAAAAGTTTTTTCTCAACCAATCTCTCTCATTAGCTCGGCTCTTAAAGCTAAATACTTCCTTCGAATGAGCTTTCTAAATTCTCACCCTAACTCAAATGCCTCTTGGGGTTAGAGAAGTGTTCTTTGGGGAAAAAGCTTCTTACTTCAAATCTTATATGAACATTGAAAAGTGGGACCAAAATCAAAGCATTATCAAGCAATTGGATTCCTAACCACTACAGTTTTACCCCTCAACCATTAATTTCGGAAAGTCTTCCAAACCTTCTTATCTCGGGCTTATTCAATCCCGTAACAAAACTCTGGCGAGTTGAACTTCTAAAACACTCTTTCCTCCACATATTGTTGACTCAATTCTATCTATCCACACTAGAAATGAAGAAGATAAGCTTGTCTGGAAATTAAACAAAAATGGCTCTTACTCAGTCAAAACGGGTTATTTTATAGCTTTATCCTGTCAAAAAGATACTGAGCTTCTAATGAAACCGAGATCTGCTTCAAACCACTCAAAAGGTTGCAAAATCCTTTTTAATCTGCCCCTTTAACCAAAAATTTAGTTTTTTGCCCGGCAAGCTCTGCACCACATACTTCCCACCCAGAAATCCCTTATGCTCAGCAAATGAACTGATCTTCCTTATTGTAATAGATGTTGTAACTCAAAAGAGTGGGAATCTCTCCTTTTCTTTTCATGTCATCTTGAAAACTTAACTTGGAATCTATCCCCGTTGTCCTTCTGACTTTTAACCCAGATTCCCCTCCCAAACTCGTACTGATTGGTTCTTCTTGCATTAGCTCTCCGGTTTCATCTCTAGATATCTCTTTGACTCTTCTTATTTGTTAGGAAATTTGGATTAACTGCAATAACATCATTTTAAACAAGGGTTAATGACAATTTAGGGCCTGAACTCCAGGGGGTGCGTCTAAAAGGGGTCTGGGTTTTTTTTCCCGCTAGATCAGGGCTCAATATCTAAATTTTTCGCCAGTTAAGGGCTTTTTGACGGAAATCGTTAGAAAAGTCAGTTAAGTGTCATGTGCCGAGCACTTGATCGACTAAATGGATGGGTTTGTAATGATATTAGTTAGTAAGGGTTTTAGTGAAATTTTTGAAACTTAGAGGGTTTAAAAATGAAATAAATATTTTTTTCTAAATAATCAAGTATATAATAAAATAAGTAATTATCATATATAAAATAAATTTATTAAAAATCAAAATTATTAAACAAATTAATCTAATAGATATATTAAATATAAAAGGATTTATATTATTTTCTAAATAATAAATTTAAAATGAAAACAATTATAAATAAATTTAAATTTTATTCTATGAACATAATAAATTACTTTTTACATTCACCAAATTTAAAACAACATAAAGTAATTATCACTATTTACAATGCAAAGCTTTTATTACCTTTTTATTAGTAAGACCCACTCGAAATAGGACATCCCAAAATGGAAAGCTTTTATTATTTTTTTATTAGTAGGACCCACTTGTCATACTCACAACTTCTTTTCATTTATTATTCCCCACCCACTTTCTCTCTCCTTCATACTCACAACTAGAGCCGTCAATTCGGGACCGTCCCGTCCCGCTATATATATGGGACGGGACAGTATATTCTTATCCCGAAAAAATGCGAGACTATTCGGGACGTCCCGTATGGGACGCGAGACAAAACGGAATGGGACGGGACGGGACGTCCCTTTTTTTTTTTTTTTTTTTTTTAAATTCTTGCTCAAGTAGAAGTAGTATGTTTTTTACTGAATAAAACACCCACACCCATTGACATACCCACCACCACAACAACAATACATATGAACCATAATGTTGAAAACATGAGAATCACAATCAAACCCAAATTTGAAGACTGACCCATGAATCTGTTAAAGATGGCAATATTACAGCATATGAGTGCTCTTTTTTCATGCATGTCATGGGTGGAAGAAAAGTTTCATATAAAGCAAAGCAACCCTAATTTTGTGGGGCAGTACCTTTCACTTTTCTGCAAAACATAGATTCTAGCCTTCAGTTTTGCATGTTCCAAAGTCCAGCTTCCCTAGAATCATGAATTGCCACTGTAAGAATCTGTTGACCAAATTCAACCTCCCAAGACCAGCAATGTGTTGGAATAGAGGACCAACCGGGAACTAGCGATCGGAGCAAAAGGGAATTGTTGGGGTGCAACCCAAAGTCCCACATCGGCAATTGAGGAAACAATTGCAAGGTATATAAGAGCACACACTCACTTCATTAGTATGAGGCCTTTTGGGAGTTGACCCAAAAACAAATCCGTGCGGGCTGGGCCCAAAGCGGACAATATCATACTAATGTGGGAAAGTGGTGGTGGTGGTCGCGGTCCCTACAAGTGGTATCAGAGCCATGGTTCGGATGGGCCCGACCGGGTGGACCGTGTGTGCGCTTTATATGGTGGGGTTCCCCCTGTGCGACATAGCGAATCGAGTCTTGCAATCGAGGGCGATGGTGTTTCGCGGGCGGTTGGTACAATCAAGGGCGGTGGTGTTCCGCGGGCGGTTGGTGCAATCGAGGGCGATGGTGTTTCGCGGGCGGTTGGTACAAGCTTTCGCCGATATGGGCCAGAGGAAACACTGCGGGCCATAGCGGTGTGGTCCTTGGTTTGAGGGGAGGATTGTTGGGTGGCAACCCAAAGTCCCACATCGGCAATTGAGGAAATAATTGCAAGGTATATAAGAGCACCCACCCACTTCATTAGTATGAGGCCTTTTGGGAGTTGACCCAAAAACAAATCCGTGCGGGCTGGGCCCAAAGCGGACAATATCATACTAATGTGGGAAAGTGGTGGTGATGGTTGCGGTCCCTACAAGGGACTGACCTTCTGGGCGGCCGCCCAGGGTGATGGTGGGCGACCGCCCACTCCATCAGTTGGAACCTTCAGCCGGAACACAATTGTGGGCGACCGCTCATAGGCAAAGTGGGCGACCGCCCAAGTGTCGGGGGCAGTCGGGGCTGAGTCGGTTTTTGGGCCAGATTTCGGGTTTCCTTGTCCGTCTAGGGTTAGGTTTTATTCTAGGTTGCCTATATAAGCAATGTTCCGCCCCCATACTCATTGTAACTCCATATTTACATATTATAGTGCAAGATCCTGGCTTGGTAGTGCCCCCAGACGTAGTCAAACATATTGACGAACTGGGTAAACAATTTCTTGTGTTCGTTTTGTCTTGTGCTTTAGATTTCTTATTTCTTGTGCTTGTTTGTGGTGCCATTATTTTCTTGCGACTTGCTTGGGTGTTGGGAGTTGGAGGGCCATATCCACAACAACTGGTATCAGAGCTTTGGTTGGACGATCAAAGGGGTTTATCAAGCAATCAAGAATGGGCAAGGATAAACAAGCGGTTGAGAAATTTGATGGTTCTGACTATGGGTTTTGGAGGATGCAAATAGAGGATCTCTTGTATAATAAGGATCTCTATAAGCCTCTAACAGGAGTCAAACCGGAAAAAGAAAAGCAGGAAGACTGGGATCTCATGGATCGGAAAGCCTTAGGGGTGGTTCGATCTACTTTGTCGAAGTGGATCGCGAAGACTACCAGGAAGGCGAAAACCACCAAGGAGCTATTGGATTATCTTACTGAGAGATTTGAAACTCCATCTGCTGCAAATAAGGTTGATTTGATACGCAAGATGGGTAGTCTCAAGATGCAAGAGGGAGGATCCATAGCTAAACACATCGATGAGTTTATGGATATTATAGACTCATTGACTGCGTTGGAGATTACTTTCGGTGACGAGGTTCATGCATGTTTATTGCTAGCGTCCTTACCAAGAAGTTGGAGCGGAACGGTGACAGCGTTAAATGCTTCAGCGGGTAAGAACAAATTGAAGTATGATGATGTTAAGGACTTCCTCTTGGGCGAAGAGAATCGCATAAAGAAGTTGGGGACACCGTCTACTTCGGAATCGGTCTTGGCTACAACTAGTAGGGGAAGACCGGGTTCTAGCAATAAAGGGAGAACAGGGTCAAGGGAAAGTGTAATCGGGGGTGGGGATCAGTATGAGGAGAACAAAGAAAGACCAAGGGTTGCAAGAGGATCGGTAGAGTGCTATCATTGTAAGGAGTTAGGACACTACAAGAGGGATTGTCCCATGCGAGGGGATAAATCGGCGAATGTGATAATCGAAGGTGACGATGTACTGATTCTGAGCGTTTGTAGTGCGCTAGAATCATGGGTGCTAGATTCGGGGGCATCATTCCACTCATGCGGGCATGCAGGAGCGATGGAAAATTACACTTCCAGTGATTTCGGTAAGGTCTATCTGGCGGATGGCGAGCCTTTGGAAATCAAGGGGAAGGGGGATGTCAGAATAGGAGCATCGGACGGGAAGGTCCTACATCTACACGGGGTCAGTCACATTCCGGGTTTGAAAAAGAACCTGATTTCAGTTGGGCAGCTGGGTGAAGAAGGTTACACGGTAACTTTTAGCTGCAGGAACTGGGTTATTGCCAAGGAGGATCGTGAGGTCGCCCGGGGTAATAGGGAAGGAAGACTGTATTTGGCGGGAAACACCAAGGGTAGTATCGCGGTGGCGATGGCCAAGGGTGATACGGAATTGTGGCACTGTCGATTGGGTCACATGAGTGAGAAGGGGGATCACACGGATTTGTGTGGATCGACTCCGGTAACTTCTCGGGTTGGTGTGTCAAATTACATGACCTTCATTGATGATTCGACAAGGAAGGTCCGGGATTACTTCTTAGAAGGGAAAGATGAATCTTTCAGGATGTATAAGAAGTGGAAGGCCTTGGTGAAGAATCGGAGGGGACTCAAGGTTAAAAGCTTGATGTCTAATAATGGTGGAGAGTATGAGCTTCGGGAGTTCAAGGAATGCGGGGATGCGAATATGATTTGCATGGATATTCCAAACTCAGGTGGGAGCGAGACGGTTCATGATGGCCAAGGTCAAGGGGTCACTGAAGATGAACCACATACTCTAGGACCGGATAAACCGCTGCGTGGATCTAACGGAGAGTGTAGATCGGAGGACAAGGCTCCAGGTTTCTCAAGCAAGGTGAAGTTGAAGCTGGGTATAGCTTCAACGGGGCTTCGAGAATAGGGGAGGAGGAAGGCACTACCATGATCGAGGTGAGCACTAGGAAGACACCAAAGATGAGTTGAAGAACGGATACGGGGCTTGTATATGCAGTTGATCTCTAGGTGGGAGATTGTTGGAATAGAGGACCAACCGGGAACTAGCGATCGGAGCAAAAGGGAAGAAATTCGTCGGAGGGACTGACCTTCTGGGCGGCCGCCCAGGGTGATGGTGGGCGACCGCCCACTCCATCAGTTGGAACCTTCAGCCGGAACACAATTGTGGGCGACCGCCCATAGGCAAAGTGGGCGACCGCCCAAGTGTCGGGGGCAGTCGGGGCTGAGTCGGTTTTTGGGCCAGATTTCGGGTTTCCTTGTCCGTCTAGGGTTAGGTTTTATTCTAGGTTGCCTATATAAGCAATGTTCCGCCCCCATACTCATTGTAACTCCATATTTACATATTATAGTGCAAGATCCTGGCTTGGTAGTGCCCCCAGACGTAGTCAAACATATTGACGAACTGGGTAAACAATTTCTTGTGTTCGTTTTGTCTTGTGCTTTAGATTTCTTATTTCTTGTGCTTGTTTGTGGTGCCATTATTTTCTTGCGACTTGCTTGGGTGTTGGGAGTTGGAGGGCCATATCCACAACACAATGCTCTAATGACATTATTGTAAAGGAAAGCATCCCCCAGACTTTCCATCCTCGCGAGTAGGGAGCCAATAAAAGCCAAATAACCTCCAACGTCTTCCAGTTTTCAAGTATATTCTCTAGAAAACGAGCACATGAAAAATTGGGACGGGATGGGACTATTATGTTATTTTGAGTGATGGAACTTGAAAAATTGACATTTTTTTATCCGGTGATCGTGTCAACCTATCCCGTCTTTGTCCCGAATTGTCCCGCATCCCGAGGTGATTTGGGATGGAACGGGGTATTTACGTCCCGCGATAAATTGGTCCTGTCCCGTATAGTTGGCGGGACATCATAGTTTTGTCCCGTCCCGTCCCGTTGTCCCGAATTGACGGCTCACAACACCTACTTTTCAAACAACTTTTTATAATAAAAGATTATTATTCCTTTATCCCCGTGTCGGACCAAGAATCCTATTTCGGATGGGACGAAGGGAGTATTATAGATACTTAATATTATTATACAACATTTAAAACAAATAAAGTTATTAAAATATAAAAAAAATCCACATTCTTATTTAAAAGGATTAATTACAATTTAATAGAAACTTTAACAAAGTAAAAAAAAAAAAAAAAAAAAACAAAAGAAACCCAGCAAGAACATAGCCTCCAAACAATCAGATTTTCTTCTTGAACGGAACGGCAATTTTTTCCGGCGGGCCGCCACCTGCTTCTACTGCACCGCCAACACCACCTCTCCTCCATCCAAATACCCAAATGCACAAACTCAATTCAAACCCTAGATCGACTTAGACACTTACCGGTGATTTCTTGACCCAACAATCCGGTGATTTCCTAAGCGACAACTGATTGAATCCCGACCCAATAATCTAGTGATTTCTTGACCTTCCAGTTTCCCCTTTTTGACCAATTTCAGCAGCGACCCAGCTCTGTCTTTTTCGATGATTATTTCCGATACCAGTGTTGTCACGGGAAAGGAAACGAGCGAGGCGGCGACGACCGATCGGACGTCGCTTGAAAAGGGAGGAGGGTGTGTGCGGCTTCAACAAATCTGGAGAAGTGGGTGTTGATGGATTGGGGTAGGGTTTGTTGATTTAGTGGTGGAGAGGGAGTGGGTAGCGCCGGAAGTTCGAGAGAGAGAGAGAGAGTTGGGAGTCGCCGGCATTGGAGTCGCCGGCGTTAGGAGAGAGACGAGAAATTGGTGAGGTCGGTGTAGGGAGAAAACAGAGAGGAGGGGGGTTGAGGAGTCTTTTATTTGTGTTTAAGCCCATTATTATTTTAGCCCTTTTAGTTTCACAATGTGCATTAGAACCCTAGTTTGCAATATAAATTACAAATCCATCTAATCCGTGTATCACGTGCCATGCACATGGCACTTAACTGACTTTTCTAACGATTTCCGTCAAAAAACCCTTAACTGGCGAAAAATTTAGTTATTGAACCCTGATCTAGCGGGAAAAAAAAAAGGCCCTTTTAGACGCACCCCCTGGAGTTCAGGCCCTAAATTGTCATTAACCCTTTAAACAATGCCTATCCTTCACCGGACGTCATCCTTCCTTTTGCTTTTCAAAACCTATAAAAATTAAAACATCCCTCACAAACAAAAAACCTCTAGCCTCTCACAACCGTACTAATCGGCCAAATGAACTCTCACTCTCAAACCTCGATAGCTCTCTGAGTCTTGATTCTTGGAATGAAAAGAATCCAAAGGAATATCTCAACAAATACTCAAATAGCAATCTCAAAGTCCTAATCACAGATGGATCATGGAAACAAAATGCGAGATGGTCGGGTCTTGGCCGGGAATCATGGGACCCAAAATTTAGTAGAATATCCACATGAAGTATTTCATGTAAAACTACTTCAAGCATGCAAGCAGAAAGTCTAGCTATCTGGAAAAGGGCTAGAATGGGCAATCCACAACAATTATATCAACATTCTCATCTTGACGAACTCAAATCAGGCTCGGGATTATATTCAAAACTCATCCTGCACAGACTACACGCTTGACTCTATATTCTCGATATTAAATTACTTATGTCTGAATGTAATAGTATGTTTGTTAATAAAGTAGATAGGCTAGTAGTACAATTTGCCACAACAACGCTGTCTTTGCTGGGAAAATGTATCACAACTTTATAGGCCCTGAGCCTACTTTTTTTAATAAGATAAATAGTTAAGTTTGTTAAAAAAAAAAAAAAAAAGTAGAGCATGAAGTGCGGTTAGAAGACCTAACGCGTGTTTTTGGCCAAATCCCAAAACACAAAAACTTGTGTTCTAGCATAATCACCTCTGCCCTACTTTTTTGGTAATCACCTTTGGAAAAGTTGCATCAAAAATCAAATCCTTGTCCAAGTTCTTTTTCAAGTGAGATAATTTTCCTTCATACGCTATACGCTGCTGGTTCCACAATCGAAGGTGAATGTCACTCTTCTTGATTTTCTATTCAATAGTCATATGTATTTTTTTCTTAGAATTTGTTAGATGTAAATAGCTCGAACTTTTTTATATGAACAATCTTTATTTGCTTAATGCACTCAACGTGTTTGTATTTTCGTCTCACTCAAATTTATGCATCGAAGTGCTTGAATATGTTTGTTAAATGTTGTTCTTATATAAATTATGTGATTTTTCAGTTTAGTGATTTCAGTTAGAGAGTTACATTACTATCATGCTATATGAAGTCATGAATTCATCTTCTATCCTGTTAATATCAATAATGGGAGAACTACATTAGCTCTCATATTATAAGTACACCACTTTTTTTCAACTTAAAATTTTAAATACACACCGTCTTATTAACTCACACAAGCATCACTTACCTAAATCATGTATCCCCGCACTCACCTTTATTGTGCCAAATCTATAACTATATAAAATGAAGAAAGTCTTGCCATTTTTAGAATGAGGCCCATATGTACCTCAAAAATAAGAAAGTTGGGTAAATAAGGTCAAATATGTCATTATCTTTAATTTGGCACAAATAGTTAATTTTGCATGTAGATTGATTTTTATATGATACTTGTTATTTTTTATAGGGAAAACTCCGTTTTGGTCCATTGTACTTTAGGACATGTTTCATTTTTACCATCGAACTTTATTTTTTTCATTTTTACCATCGTACTACAAACAATGGTGTCATTTCATACCAAATTTTGGTGTAAAATGACACCATTGTTTGTAGTACGATGGTTAAATTGAAACAAATTTGGGTATAAAATATCGAATTTGGTATAAAATGACACCATTATTTGTAGTACGATGGTAAAAATGAAAAAAATAAAGTTTGATGGTAAAAGTGAAACACGACCCAAAGTACGATGGACAAAAACGGAGTTCTCCCTTTTTTATTTAGTAAAAAAAATGAATTATGATCAATATATAGTGAAAAATTACTAACTGATGCGACAGAAGGCGTTGAAGTTTTCAGAGTTATTTGAGCCCGTGCGCGGAAACGGTCATAATTTTTGACTCCGGATCAACCAGGGAACGCACCGCATATCAAATTAAAAGCAAAAAAAAACGTTGTTTAGGGCCTTAGAAACATGCTTCTAAACTTTTTATCTGTTTTTTTTTTTTTTTACTTTTTTATATATAATTAGGGTTTATTTAGTTTTATTGTTTTAAAACGTTTAAATACTTTGTTCTAGGATTTTTGGATGCATTTTTTGTTATTTTATGATATTGATTATTTATTCCAATATTACTGCACTTTATAGATTAGATAGTCGTATTTTTAATTATGTTAATTTTCTTAAATAAAATATATTAAAATAAATTCATTTTTAGTTTTAGAAATATTTTTATTGATGAAATTGGTGTTTTGTCATGGTTAACTATATGTTGCCCTATCTTGAGTTAGAGATACAGCTAACCTTAAGATATTGATATGTAACGATACATTTCCTGGCCAAACTGATGTTATCTCTAGCAATATTTTGTTCAGAGAAATTATTTACAATTATAATGTCTCATTCTTATTCAACTCATCTAAATTTATTAAAATTGAGTATAAGTAACCTAATTAAGCCCTTAAACCTTATATTTTCTACCTATTATATTATATTGAAATATGAAGTATAGAATACAAGATAGATACTCAAAGGAGTTTCGAATATAAATTATATTTTATTTTATGAAAAAAATTGACTTCTCACACTTTTTCTTAAACTCTCATAACAATATTTTTGCCCAAATATGATTGAATACCAAACTTATTGTCCGGTGTGCATTTTGAACATAAAGCACATTGTTCGGCAGCTACCAACAAAACATCTTTAGAGGTGTTCAACCAAAATCCACTGAACATCTTTTTAAGGTGTTCAGCCACTACACTAAGCAACAGTTGAAATGTTCGCTCATTGCCCATTTAACATCCTTGTTAATGATCCAATATGACCAACCGAATAGTGTGTGTGGATTTTAATCAAGATGTTACGTATATTGATTGAACATATAAAAATATTAAATAACATATATTTTGAAACTAAAATGTTTACGTCATATACAATATATATTGAAACAAATTCAAATTCAATATATGATTACATCAAAATGAAATTAACATTGAAAGTCTTTTATCATACAAGGCTCAACAATTTCAACATCCACCATTCAAATTCGTAAATTACATAATGTTTGATCATATGTATGGTTTATTTGGCGTTTGTTTCAAGTTATGTTTATATATTTGATTCAATTGTGAGATAAAAAAAAAGATTATTTTTATTTGGAATTCAAAGCAAAAATATTTCAACTCCTCCTTTTGGAGTATACATCAACATCTTGCTCACAATGCACATCTCAACTCAATTGTAAACCAATTGCAAGAAAGAACATCACTATCTAGTTGTTAATATGTTTTCTTCCTTGTAAGTGGTGTGCTCTTATTTGCACATTTTGACTGTGTTATGCCACACATGGTATTATTCTTGAATCATTATAATCTTCTAAATTAAGACAAAATGTAATTTAGTTACTTGATTTTTACACGATGTTTCAATTGGTTACAAAATCCCTTTTCGATTCTTTGGTTACATGACTTTGACAATTTGTTGTAATGTGGTATATAAACGGATGGGGTGTTAAAAAAAAATATAACAAAAGTGAATGAAAAACACAACAAGTTTAAATTTGAATTTTCACCCCTACACTTTATATTATCCCCCACTTCGGGCCTGGATCCTGAAGAATATTGAAAAACTCTTAATTCTTCCCACTAGTCAACCACCAAGACCATCACCACCAACCACTACCACCAAAGCGCCACCACCGCCACCAAACTACACCAAAATCAAAGACCTATTACAATTTTTGATATAACAGCCAAAACAAAACCACATCACAAATCAAAATTCAATAGTTTTCAAGAAAACTTCGACTCTGTTTGTTCAAATTGGGTGTTGCCATTGTTGTTCTTAAAATTTCGGAAAAAAAAAAACAAAAACCAAATCTTAATGTTGGGGATAAAATTACAGTGAATGACATCGAGGTTCATCCAACCATGAAGTATCTAGTGAAGAACGAAAAGATGCCACTGTGTAAGATAGTGACAACGAAGTGCAAAAGCTCTAAAATTGCAGAAAATTTGTCAACCGAGTAAAAAAAAATTGAAACCTCACAATCGACTCCAAGACAAAATCGCATGAACCTGCACATGCACATGCACAATTGATGGCTACTATCATTGAAAACACTTGACTACTATAAAAATCAAGCAACATTTTTGAAAGAGGGGAATGCAATGAGGATGGAATGTTGATACGGCAGGGGAGTTAAATGAAATTTGATTTTTTGGGTTCTAGATTTTAGGCTATAGTTTTTTTTTCCTAATTCAAACTCTACAATTTCTTAAATTACAAATTAACATTCGGTAGGATTTAGGGGGCGAAGTGGGATAATATAAAGTGTATGGGTGATTATTGCAATTCTTAAAGAAGATTGTTACGCTTTTCAACCAATTTTGTTAAGTTTTTTTTAACACTATCTGTTTCTATACCACATTGCAATTAGTTAAAGTCAGGTAATCAAATATTTGAAAGCGAATTCGATAACCAATTGAAATATTGTGTAAAACTCAAGTAAATACATTGCAACTTTTCTTTTAAATTACTAACTATATGTAAAACTCAAAAATCTACGTTAAACTGTTTTAAAAGGTACGGATATTTAGTGGTTTAGTTGTTATAATATTGTAAGAAAATATAAGTCAAATATTTATTAGTTTATGAACGTGAAAATATGAAAAAAAAAACCACGTTTTTCCTTAAAAAAAATTAGGAAAAAACGTGTTTACATAATTGTGCGACAACTTTTTTGTAATTAAACGGATTTTGTTATAAAATACACAGTAACAACTTTATAAATTACGAGAAATATATTAAAAATGCTCCTTGACACTTTTTTGAAATAACAAAACACGTAAAACATTAACACTACCACCGACACTCTTTAACATTATCACCGATATTTTTATTACACCTCATAAAGGCAGACGTACTCTAAAGTCGTTACAGTGATGCAAACTCGCAAATTGAAAAATGTGCTTTGATTTTGATAAAGGAGGAAATTCCGAATTTGACTAAACACATTTAAAGCTAAAAAAAAAAAGAGCACAAATCACAATTAATTAATCATCCAATTAAACTCCAAATCTCTCCGGATATTTCAAGAGTCCAGATCTCCTTTACCACTTTGTTGTGTGTCCCTCCCTGTGCCATTATAATCTCAACCGTTTACATGCTTGGATAATATCAACATAATAACAATCTTAATAACTGCAAGCCGTTAGATCACTTGTGGCACAGGAAAGGGCACACAAAGTGGTACAAGAGATCTGGACTCATATTTCAAACCACCATCCAGTGGGCATAACAAAACATAAAAATTCCATCCAATAAAGACAAGACACGTGCTAATTCTACTCGTCCGTCGTCCTCCATTTCCGTGACAGTATGGTAATTGTATCAAAACCAGCAATTAAGACAACGCAGTGCCTGTAGAGAGAGGAGAGAGAAACCCAAGCTACCTATAAAAACACAGTTCTAGAGAGAGAAAGTGTGGAGGAGAGAGAGAAAAAGAAGCGGACGTGTTGACGTTGCAGTTGTTTAGTACTAGAGCAGAGGCAAAGCAAAGTAAACCCTAGCTACCTCTCTGTATCACAAGTATGGCAGTTTCTTCTTTTCTTCTTCTTCTACTTTTTGTGTGTGTGTGTGTGGATTCGTGTGTGTTTTTGTGCGTGTGCAATGTACAAATCTTCATCTACATTTTGGTTATAATTTCATGTAGTTAGATCTTTAACCTAAGTTGATTAATGTACAGTAACCTAGAAATGCAGTTGATCATACTTCATTTGTTTAACTGTTTGGCTTTACTTTGTTAATGAGTTGATCATGGATGAATTTTTGTTCTTCTGTTTGAATTTTGTTTTTGCAGAAATAAATTGAGGCTGGCTGTTTGGTAGAAAGGCGCATTGTTGAAAAGTGGTGGTGATTACTCTTGATTTTACGCTTAACACGGTATATTTATGATTTGGTACATTTATGTGATTTAGGAAATTGAGGAAGGGGTTTCTGTTTTGGTATTTGTTAGTGTTGGACGGCATCTTTTTGAATTCTGTAATTCAGAGTTACCAATTGTTGTGAAATGATTAATATTCTGGTATTGATGATTGCAGTGCGAATTTGACAAGTGGGATGTTGATTATTTGACTTTAGCAAGGAATGCTGTGAATACAAGGGTGTTATTGTTGTCTGTAAGGAAGGAGGTTTTGTGTTTTATTATCGGGTGTTAATTATCAGGGATTTTTCGGGTTACTACAAAACTTTTGCGCTGGAGTATTTGGGGATACCGGGAGCGGGAGCCATGTCATCCCTAAGCCGGGAGCTAGTTTTCTTAATACTTCAGTTTCTGGATGAAGAGAAGTTCAAGGAAACAGTCCATAAGTGAGTTTTTCCTTAAATATAAGCTTTATGATTTTGTGTATGAATGTGTTGAAATCTAAGTAGGAGTCTATTACTAATTACAGCGAACAAAGAGGAAATACATAAGAATTTGTAGTGGCAAGCCCTACTTCTGTATTATATTGGCTGTGTCTACCTGAATGTAGCCTTTTGTGATCCCACATATGCTGTTTAACTTTTCAGAAAGCCACAAAAAGGTTATGAGATTTAAGGAACTATGAGCATTTGGACTATGCTTGTTTCTAATAGAGACAGATATGACCAAGTAATTCCATTGCATGATGTTAGTAAGCTCATTCGTAGAACTCCTTTTCTTAAATGTATCTGTATCTTGTCAGGTTGGAACAAGAGTCTGCTTTTTTCTTCAATATGAAGTACTTCGAGGATCAAGTTCTAGCAGGTGAATGGGATGAAGTTGAACGCTATCTCAGTGGGTTCACAAAGGTTGAAGATAATCGTTACTCAATGAAGATTTTCTTTGAAATTAGAAAACAGAAGTACCTGGAAGCTCTTGATAGGCGAGTCATTTATGTAATCGTTGTTATGTCTCCTAGTAAGAATCACATTCTACATTAGTCTCACGCTAGTTCTTCTGCTGCATTTCTCAGGAATGACCGAGCAACAGCTGTTGAGATTCTTGTGAAGGACTTGAAGGTCTTTTCCACTTTCAACGAAGAGCTTTTCAAGGAGATCACGCATCTACTTGCTCTTGATAATTTTAGGTACTAAGTCCACAATTATCGTAGTTGGAACTTTTTGGTCATCAACCCCCTTTCATCCATAGCATATTTACCCACCCCTTTATTTGTACTTACTGTTTGTAAGTTCGTCAAGTCAATAATGTTGAGTTTGTTGGGTTAACTTCTTATCTTTTTCTTTGTTCCATCAGACAGAATGAGCAGCTTTCCAAATATGGGGACACCAAATCAGCACGGAACATTATGCTGGCTGAGCTCAAGAAACTTATAGAAGCAAATCCCTTGTTTCGTGAAAAACTTGCATTTCCCACATTTAAAGCTTCACGGCTGCGGACATTAATAAATCAGAGGTTTGCTCAATTAATTTGTCATGTATCTCAACTGTTAGTGCCAAGATTCTTGTTTCGTGGCTCTTTATTGTATCCCTCTTACTGCTAAGGTTACTTATCTGATTTTAAGTCATTGAAATTTCAGTCTTAACTGGCAACATCAACTGTGCAAGAGTCCACGTCCGAATCCTGATATCAAAACACTTTTTACCGATCATACATGTGCGCCTGGTAATGGGGCTCGTGCTCCTCCACCTACTAATGGCCTTCTTACAGGACCTGTTCCTAAAGCTGGGGTTTTCCCTCTTGGACCCCATGTTGTAAGTGTAGCTGTATTTCTTTTGCCAACAGTACGAGATTCGTTGCCTCAACATTTGACTTAGCTTACTTTCTCGCTTGTAGCAATTGCAGCCTCTTGCAGGGTGGATGTCAAGTGCTAATCAATCCATTCCTCATGGTGCTGTTGCAACTGCTCCCCCTAGTCTTGGTCCACCGCCTGGCGTAGGTCAGATTTTCCATTTTATTTCCCTCACTTTTCTTAATTCTGAGATTAGTACGATACATTTGATCAAATAATTGACAGTTTAACTAAAACTCTCTGGGGGTAATCTTTGTAGCTTCATTCCTGAAGCACCCAAGGGCACCTCCTGGTGCCACTGGATTGGACTATCAAATGGCTGAATCAGAGCATTTGATGAAGCGCATGCGTGCTGGCCAATCTGATGAAGTAATCTTTGCATATTGCAGTTTATTTTTCCTGCTTCTTTGGGTTTATACCTTTGCATATTTGCGTGTCACTTTTCCTGCCTTTTGCGTTTAGTGCTTTGACTTTCTTGTCAGATAGCTCATCACTGTTTTTTTCATGTTTTTATTTTAGGTTTCATTTTCTGGTTCAACTCATCCACTCAATACAATCTCGACGGATGACCTTCCGAAAAATGTCGTGAGGATGCTCAACCAAGGGTCTAATGTGATGAGCATGGATTACCATCCACAACAACAAACTCTTCTTTTAGGTAGATCATTTGTTGTCGCGGCTTCAAATTTTTACTAGCATCAATCGTCTAATTTTAACCTTGCCTAAACATCAAAGAAGCAAAGTGCAACTAAATAAAGTTTCTTTATCAAGTTCTTATGTACCAGTTGTTTGTGCATTGCAGTTGGAACAAATGTTGGTGATGTAAGCATCTGGGAAGTTGGATCTCGGGAGAGGTTAGTGCATAAAACCTTCAAAGTTTGGGATATCTCTGCTTGTTCAATGCAATTACAGGTAAGAGTTTTATCGGCATTTTCTCCGTTCAAATTTGTTAAAGATACTAAATTAAGTTGGTGGACATTATTTACTACATTATGACAACAATCTTAATTAACATGATGCCCAGACAACTTTGATGAAAGATGCCACCATTTCTGTTAATTGTTGCATTTGGGCCCAGATGGATCAATATTTGGTACAGTTAAATGCCTTGTATTTCATTAAGTTTCTTTTTCTTACCTTTACATTCTCTTCTTGGACAATTGTGCTTTTGTACAGCTAATGATTTTTCTTTTATTATTTTCTGTAGGTGTTGCTTTTTCCAAGCATATTGTTCAGACATATATATACAATCAAGCAGGGGAACTACGACAACACTTGGAAGTAAGGCCTATCTTATAGACATATTTTATTATCATGAACGTAAATCAAGGCGTGTTTATCAGATGATGTTTCCATACTGCAGATTGATGCTCATATTGGTGGGGTAAATGATATTGCTTTCGCTCTTCCTAATAAGGAACTATGTATAGTAACATGTGGTGACGACAAAACAATTAAGGTATAACAACTAGGACTGAGAGTATGATCAAATTCTCTATATCAAATTACCATATAACTAAATGGCTCTTGTGATAGGTATGGGATGCTTTATCTGGACGCAGGCGGTATATATTCGAGGGTCATGAAGCTCCTGTGTATTCTGTCTGCCCTCACTATAAAGAAAACATTCAGGTAAGTCCCTTTGAAACTGATTTCATCTTTTTTGTTCTTCTTACAAAGGTGCTTTTGCCTAAATTCTTGATGAACATTAGAGTCTTAATGTAACATGTGGGCCACGAAAGGTGCATAGACCCACGATATTCTTTTGGTGACAGTTTAGATACCCATTTCCATTCATTATTGTGTGCAGTTTATTTTCTCCACTGCGATTGATGGCAAAATTAAAGCTTGGCTGTATGATTGCTTGGGATCAAGAGTAGATTATGATGCCCCTGGACTCTGGTGTACAACAATGGCCTATAGCGCTGATGGAACCAGGTCTTAACCTTATACCTGCCACTGTTTATATTTTCCAAATAGATGTGCTTTTTCCCTATCTTGTGAATGTGTACATTGTTTATTTAATCCAGATGAGTGTAACCCTTTTAGCTGGCACTCATCCGTCCCAAATATGCCGTAATCTGTTTCGGCACGCTGGTTAAGAGATAATCTTACTTCTGAAATCGCCCTTTTAATTATTGAAGAGTTGTATAGAGATGAAGAGGTGTTGATGGAGGTAGATGAAGAAGTGTTGTGTGTATAATTGGAAAAGCACGATAAAAGTGTATATAGAAATAGGACATTCTTCTTCTTGTTTCCCTTTACACTACCATTTTTTAGATGGTTCTGGGATCAATAAGAGCCGCTTAGTTGTCCAAGCAGATCAATAGGTTGACCTCCAGTATCCATGAACATAGGAAAATGATAAACTTGCTTTCACATTTCATGATATGAACTAATTATCGTGTTGAGTATGTCCGTTGGCCAGACAGGGTATCAGATAGCTGTATGTGCATGTTTGGTCAGTTATCTATCAAAAGTCTTTCATGGCAATCTATAGTTTTATTCATAGAAGAATCATATATCTTAATGTTGAAGAATGTTCGTCTAATGTTGAATAGACATGCACAATCCTAGGTTAAACAAGTTTGTGTTAATCCATAATTCAATATACCCTTGTTTCACTGATTGCTTTAGAGTTACTTGACATCAGTGCAAAGGGGAAGTATGAGTTTATTAGGAAATGAATATGCTTTGAAATTGCTCACAATCTAGGTGGCTAGCATGTGATTGGTTGGTGGATGACATTGAGTGATGTGATAGCTAACCAGTCACATGGTCACCACCTAAACCCGGATAAGAGATTAGAATAAATCTGGATCCCTATCACTACGCATTCGTGGGTAGCATCATTGATCGTCTTGCCCAATGTTTCGCTGTTGTAATTTCTTAACTGTTAATGAACTTCTTCAAGCTACCATTCTTTGGCAACTTTTACTGTTCTTTGCCAGTTTTCCGTAAGGGGGTGGGACACGAGTCTTAGCCCGAAAACCTTATCAAGGCCTGCTTTTTCCTTTTCTTACCGAATGTTCGTCCAACAGCATTATTTTATCTTATCTACTTGGGTGTAGGTTGTTAAACCTGGATCTTTATGGCTTATTGAAATTATTCAAGGGGAAAAATTACCTCTTGCAAAGCCTAGGCTATGTATACTTACTCTTTATACTGTGGAAATTTACTATATAAGTTAGATTGTCGACTAGAGATGGAGTACATGCAGGCGATGCAGTTTAGAGAAGCAGATACGAAAGCATAGCATATTCAATTTTAATTTTCATTGAAAGTCAATTTGAGCTGTAGTTTTTAAATTTGGAATTGTTGGTGATTCTGAGGCCAAAGGTATAATTTGGTGAAGCTGAAATGTAAAGATATTTGTTGCTTAAGCTATTTTATTCTAACTCTAGTTTAGAATAAATGATAGGTATCATCTATCTTAATCATTTAGTCCCATTAATCTGATTGTTAATATCAAGCTGCCAAGCCTTTCTGCTTCTGGACCTTGGGCATGACTTATTCCTTACGATCCACCCCCTCCCATTTTTCCGGGTAGGTCATTCTTTCTTTGTACTTCATCAGCACAGAGACAAGGAATGGGAGAAGCATTAAACATAAACAATAGATGAACCATTTAGATAGTTCTGAAAGAATTCGAGTTTCTATTTTTGTCCATTGTTTTAGTTGAGCTATGATAGCTGAAGAGATGTGTAAATCTCAGTCCGGGATGGTGGGTTGGGGTGGAATACTATTGGAGTTATGAGATGGGTGATAGCACAACCAGAGTGTTGAGAAGATAAAAATCCTTTAAATAGTTAAATTGCAAAAAATAGGAAAACCATGTCCTGCAGATTTTGTTATTTAAAAACAGGATTTTTTCTTCATGGTTTTTAAGGTGGAACATTATCCTTTCCTTCAATTAAGGGCTGTGTTTTTATGGAGTACATGCAGTGGGTAGTTTTAAAAGGTGAATATGTAGTTAAGTTTGTCTACTGTTATTGTTCTCCTTCCCTTTTTCTGTTGCCCGGCACTTCTTGTTCCTATTTTTATTGCTGAAGAATACAAAGAATTCAGGATGAACCATTATGTTAATTCTTATTCTAGTTTCATACTTTGACAGACTTTTCTCCTGCGGTACAAGCAAAGATGGTGAATCGCACTTGGTTGAGTGGAATGAAAGTGAAGGAGCCATTAAAAGAGCATACTCTGGTTTTAGGAAGCGCTCATTGGGTGTTGTGCAGTTTGACACCACAAGGAATCGTTTCTTAGCTGCTGGGGACGAGTTTCAAATAAAATTCTGGGACATGGACAATATAAGCATATTGACAGTTGCTGACGCTGATGGTG
>JAOWBW010003043.1:0-42931 GCA_026119855.1 Campanula takesimana
CGAGCCTCACACGTATTACCACTTGCTTCCTAGGGGGGGAAACAAATAAACAAGGAACGGGGTGAGATAAATCTCAGTAACTTACTAGATATAAGTACATAGCATGTTATCATATAATCATGTAAATCAAGAATATTATCAAGTAATCATGCTCAAGATGTCATCAAGTAACAAGTATATGAGCGGTTAAGCCAACTCATCAAGTAGCTAACACATAAGGCTAAACTATCACGTTACAAAGGATATTCCAACCTTATTCCTCCCAAGTAAACCATTGTTGTCGTTGCTTATTGCAGTTGACAAATCACGATCAATCAAGTTGCTGTTGTGCAGTACACAAGAGGACCCGGTAACCAGTGTCACACTCGAGAACAAGATTCAAGACAAGAGGTATAGCAGTCACTTTATCAAGCGTATTGCTCTAACAAAGGAGGCTATATGCCCTTACTATGATCGGTAGTAAGGGGTCAAACGCAGATACATAGATCCCCGATTATCACTTAGCCCCAGCACTCGCGATAAGCGTGAACCTATATATTTCCGAACAAGCAAGGACCAGCTGGACTCACACAAGAATGCACAAGTAAATTACTTTAGCTCACTCCTAATTGCATACGAATGGATTGTTAAGAGTCAATATGATTCGTTAAGATCTTAAAGTATCCATGACTTGTTTAAGACTAGTTTGGTTGTGAAATGGTTCTAGCAAAAAGTAAGATATAGATATTATCTATATTCTTGAGTCACTAATGATTGCAAATTTTGTATATGATTGAGTATATGATTTGGAAAGTCATTATATGGATGTTGTATTTCATTCATTGTAAATGAAAAATAAATATATATACGGATCAATCAAGTAATTTTGTAATCAATAGTGACAAGTGATTTGCTAACTTGTTAAAGTCACTCAATGTACTTTAACCAACCCTTTTCACATGTGATGAAATAATTGATATAGTTATTTCATAATGGCTTAGTATGTATGAATTTTGAGTATTGGATCTATTGCAAAATTAATAGTTGATACGTGTATGTCTATGCATGAATGTATTCATTTAGTTGAAATTAATTGAGTTAAATTAATGGTTACACATAATTCTTGGGTAGTAGTTTAAAATAATGGATGAGAACCTTTAATGAGATTCTTGACTTCAAACTTATCATTTGAGGTGGTAAAATTTTCTCTGAATTAGTTATACTAAAAGTATACTTGAGAAAATTAGAATCATTAAAAGGTTATATGTTCCGTTGTTAACTTTCTACGAGAATGTGAATTATAAAAAGTGTAATATTCTCAGATATTGGCAATTTGTTGTATTTTAGAAATTTAGTTGTTTAGAGAAATATCTCTATTTGTACTAAATTATGTAGATACATTTATTGACCAAGTAGAGTTCGTGGTCGAACTCTTGTTTAAGTATTTAAAATACTTGAAAAGGGATTGGTTTTCCTTGTGCTTCATATTGAGTTAATCTCAATATAAGCTGTTTTGTTTAATGGTTTTGGTAATCATTAATGAATATATTTGTTTATAGTTACCTTAGGCGACTGGCCATCGTTTAGAGGTATGCTGAACAGTTTATTGAATTGTTGCTCATTTCATTGAGCTGCTTATTATATGTACTTGTTAGTAGAATTAAGTTGAATGGTTTAATGTGACTAAAAGTCTGTATTTCCCCGTGATCAACTACATCTACAATATGTAATTCTTTGACATTATGTCAAATTTTTGAAGTACTAAAATAATAAGAAAAGTTTAAATAAACACTTCTAAGTTAGATTGAAATCTATAAGGAATCTTATGTCTAAGAAAGGTGATAGTTGTTGATTATGATGGTACCAAAGATAACACAACTAACCTTTAAAATAAAGAACTTGAATTAGAACTTTAACTAGTTCTTATTCAAAAGTTCAGGTTGGGGATAAGACTGAACCCTGTCTGATTCATACGCAGTAGCAACCCAACCTATCTGAGTGGAGATCCCACAAAGAAGGTTCAATGTGGTAATAACAAGCTGTGAGGTGAATCGAGCATCTAAAATAGATTGACATTCTTAATGTCTGAGTTTGTCCCCTGAATAACCTGAAAGGTGCTATTTGTTGCAAGTATAGTAAGAGTTTTTAGACTCTGAATGGGATCAAGTTTTTTAGATAAGATGCTAGCAGTACATCTTCGGAGAGGCCCAACTAAGTGAGTGTTGCTGTTGGCCGCAACTAGAGGAAAATGGTTATTCCTTGAAAACACTCATGACAGAGGATCGAGACGTATGGCTTATACGCGTCAAATTATAATGACAGATGCTGCTGTCATAGCCTTTTGTCGTGTTGTTACCAACGGACGCCACCACATTCAAGAATCAGGTTCAAGACACCCGTTCACCTAGATTCTGTGGGGGCATAAGTTGACTGACTAGGTAGGGGTTTAAGCTGTAAAGCACCATCTATCGAAAGCATGACAATGGATAGTCTTTACTCGTCTTTTCACTATGGATTTGTGGGGGATTGTTGGAAATATTGGTCTAAGGTGCTCTTTGAGTGGGTCCAGTATTGGTTCTCAAAGCAGTTGACCGAAGTCAATATTTGATATTTGATGTGAGTTTGAAAGTTATAATTGTAAATTGGGATATTTCCATTTATAATAAATCCACAGTTCAAATACTTACATTTTAATGTTATTCCTGTTTAAAGATAAGAAAATTACTTTATGCTTTGGTTCATTATAATGGATTAATTATAATTCAATATAATCAAAGTAAAGTATTTGCTAATTATCTTTTATTGTGGAATAGTTTAATTGTTTGTATTAGAATGAACTTATAATTATGCTTGATTTAACTTAATAAATATATTCTAATATTATATGGATTATTTATTAGGTTAAATGGACTCTTCGTTTAAGACTTTTAAAGTTGACTAATTCATTTTCGTCAAACAAAAAGTCAATGGCCAAAAGAGTTTTAATCCCATTAAATTTTAGTTGCAAAACAGAAGTTTAAAGCCATTTGAATTGTTTATTAGAGATGGAGTTCTAATAAGCTAGTAGTTTAATTGGGGATGAAGTCAACCTTAGTATAATAAGGGTAAATGACGTTGACAAAAAAAAAAAAACAAACAGAAGAAGTGGAGAGCTTGGTCATTGGCTCGGTAACTTCTGTTCTGGCTAGTCTGTGCATGCAAATCCCTCATCCTTGTTATACTGTTATCACCCAATTTTAATGGTTTCAAAATCCTTGAATCCACGGTGAAATTACGGGAGGCTCAGGTGAAGTGGGATAGCAGGCGCAAGCAGATCTACCTGTGTGCGCAGATTTTGGTACTAATCTTGAGATCGTTTTATCCTCGGAGGAATTTGTCAGTATCCGAAATTGCACGAGTAGGAGGCAATAATTTCTCTTAGGAGAGTCTTATTCAGGCGACTCGATCTACTCGATAAGTGTTCTAACTTTCGCTTTAATTTTCTTGTTGTTCAAGTATGCTTAATTTACTTGTACCGTTATTTGTTGGTTTGCTACGATTATATTGATTACATGATTGCCGCTTTGATTATTTGTATAATCTGCTCGTTGCGTAATTTATATTCCAACATTTTGTACCTAAATATAAGCAAAAAAGTTGGATTTTAATACAAAACACATTAAATGTAACTGTAATTAATACTCTTTTACAAAAATACCCCTAATTAATTACTCATTTTCAAATACAAGTCCACATTTATTACACATTTAATATGAGGACATATTAGTAATTTTAATATATTTTTATTATAAAATCAAGATAATTAACTAAATTTAACTATTTTCTTAATAATAAGAGTGACTTTAGTTACTTTTGCTTATATTTGTGACCGGAAGGAGTAATACCTTTCTAGTATAAGCTCACTCTTTAGTTATTGAAGGCATTAATAACTTTTAATAATTGTGCATATTATATTGGGAAGGAGGGAGCATATATAATATAACAAGAATAGTCTAATAAACTAAATAAAATGATTCGATTTTATTTCTTTTTTCAAATGAGTTACGGAGGAGCTTCCGTCCCATACTTATCGCTATTTATTTTTACTTTAGACGTTTCATACTTATTGTTATTTACCAAAATGTTTATTTTTCTCTTTCCTATCCACTTACAACAACTATTCACCAACTTATTTTCTCTCTCATACTCACTCACAATACTCATTTTTCCAATATACTGTATTTTTTTTAATACTCGTGCATTGCGATTTGATATTGCGATTTGGTAGCAATAAGTATGGGACGGAGGGGAGTAGTTATTTTTCTCCCTTTTTCCAGCAGTAAACAAAAAGTAAAATGAAAAGGGAGAAAAAAAAAAAAACACAAAACAAAACCCGAGTGGTGATATACACGCCCACCAAATTAGTAAGCACGCCCACTTAGTGAATTCACCCACCAATCAAAATAACAAAACATTTAAATTAGTATCTACACCCACACACATTCCTATTTCACCCATATTTTAATTTCACTCATAAAATTTGTAAAAAAACCTGCTACTTCATAATTTTTATCCTATAACAAAATTCTTTACATTTGTAACACCCACCAATCTTCTACAATCCATTCTTCCCTCACAACTTCCATTGCTTACAAAAATATTTAACTGAAAAGATTAGAATTTTAAAAGAAATTTCTCTATGTGTCTCTTTTGCTTACAAAATATAAGTAATTTTTCATAATACAATTTTCTTGTATTACTGAACACAAAAAATACGTTTGTTGTAACTTTTAGGTTTTGCTTAAAACACAATTTTTTACTACTATTTGAAGAATTTGCTTGAGAAAATAATTTTTACTCCATCTGTTGCTTTAAAAATCTACAATCAAGTTTTAACAAAATTATTTCCTCACATTTTTTACTCCTGTTTGTGAAGGAATTTCCTTTTAAAAGATAAAGAAACAAATAAATAATAGGAAAAAAAGGGCACCTGGAGGGAAAATTGCCGCAGCATAGAGGTGGCTATGTGCGAAGAAATCAGTGGCGAAACCAGGATTTTCTTGCAACGGGGGCAAGATTATTTTATTTTCGAGTATTGTAATGTAATACTTAAATTTAATTTTGAAAGGGGGCAAAAATATGATTTAGTGTTATTTTTTCTTGGTCTAAAGGGGGGCAAAATACAAATTTTCATAGTAAAAATAACAAATATAAAAATTTACTAGTACTAATTTAGTACAAAATGAAAAGTCAATGTTATCAATAGGCGTGGCTCCGCCTCTGGAAGAAAGTATGGGGAGAGAGAGAGATGAACGAACGGGCAAAGGGAAAATGGAGGAATAAGAATAGGGTGGACAGTTTTGTCTTTGCAAACAATGATATTTCTGTAATTAAATTTAGGTGGGTGTGTTTACTAAAATGGTGGGTGTGTATATCACCACTCAAAGGATGGATAAAGAAGGAGATAGAAAGAGAGTCTTGTCAATTATCCATGGCTACACTCGCAGCTGTTCAGAGCTTTGGCTCTGCTTTCTCCCCAAAATTCCAATTCAAATCAAACCCATTTACACTATCAAACGTTTCAACTGTTTCATCCCCTCAATTTACTCTCTTTTTGAAGCTCAATCACCTCCCCAGATCAACTTCTTCTGATGGTATATATATATGCTTCCCCCTTTCTCCTGTATTTCTTTTTTTTTTTTATTAAAGTTATAATTTTTATATGTATGTAAGAAAATTATCATATTTTGAACATGGAATATTTTTTGATATATATATAATCTGTTTGTTTCTACTCTCAACCGGAAAAAAAAAAAAAAAAAAAAAGGAATGAAAAATGGATTCTGGCTGTTCATAATTCTTGAAATAGAATCTCCTAGACTAAGGCCCTCACTCCTGCTGGTATCTTTATGGAATTTCATTCTAGCTAGAGTTTCAGAGCAATGTTACAGCACAAACATATTACTCCCTCTGTCCCAGATTAAGGTTCTTACTTTCCTTTTGGGTTTGTCCCATAGCAAGGTTCTTATTTGCTTTATTACCTAAAATGGACAATGAGACCCACTTGTCATTCTCCTAAAAAAAACTCCCTAATCACTTTTTCTCTCCTACTTTACTTTTTCATACTCACAACATTTACTTTTTCTTATTCTCCGTATAAAGTCAAACTAAAAACCTTAGTCCGGGACGGAGGGAGTACAATATTGTTTCCATAAAAGTATTGGACGTTTATAGACATGGGTGGATGAACAAACAAGTACTCCCATTAGTAGCAAAACGGGTGTCGATTTACACAGAAAGTTTGTCCTAGGATAAGTGTCCTAGCAATGATATAATATGGTCATTTTACAATAAGAGCTTGAAATTTTACTTCTTCAATTTCCTAGAAAAACGTAATATAGACACTTATTTTAGGAAGGAAATTAATTGTTGTGTGATGCGGTATACATGCATAGTAATATCTATTTCAAACATTTTGCTTGTGTATTTGTGAGTTTGTTGTTATCCTATTGAATCAGAGTTTTTTAAGACGGAGAATTGACTAGGAACAAGTCTTGCCGTTCAGTAGGACCTCATTTTCTATCTATATCACATGATAAAAGGGCGCATCACGGAGTTTATTTGATACTAGAAGTACTAGATCATATTTTTGTTGTTTCTCTTGAATTTGATTGTTTTTGGAACACCTATAGTTACGTATGTTGTTGTTATTCTTAGTCTTGTAATGGTGATTTTATAAATTATCCACCCCATCTTCTCATTATAGGAGCTCCTACCGAGTTGATTGAAGATTCAAAGTTTGTTCCCTTGAATCCTGAAGACCCTACATTTGGTCCACCTGTAAGTTCTGGTTAGTTCTTTATCATTCTTCGTGATGCTTCCAATTGCGTCGTTACTAGTTTCATTGCTTGAAAACATGCATAATATTTCAAGTTTCAATTGTCAAATACTTATATACTCCCTCTGTTCCAAAATAAATGTTGCATTTGATTTGTCAACGTTTTTAAGGAATGTGCTTTACTAGTTTTTACATGACTTGTACAATGATCAAATTGCACCAAGTTAATATCTTTATTTAGAATGACGACATTTGTTACGAAACTTACAAAAAAAAGGAATGTGTGACATTTAGTATGGGATGAAGGGAGTAGGTTAGAAGAACATTTAATCTGGAATGTCGTTTACTGACGACGCGTTCAATTTAGACCACTTTCTTTTGCTGCTACTCTATAGTAATTCCATATTTTGTATGAAGCCCCGCTGGATAAATTATTGATTTTCTCTAGAAGTGGTACTCCAGAAATGGAGTTATCTTCTACTCCATCCGTCCCAATATGAATGACAAAAAAAATCTGAAATTTGCTCTTGATCATGAGCAGATCTGAAAACTTTTTGGTCATTCATAACGGGACGGAGGTTGTATCATATTTGACATGTAACAAAACACTCTTTCTTGTCAAAATAAGTTAAAGCAATCCGATGTGGAGCCCCTAAAGTGTTACAATTTACCCAATTCTGACTGAAATGATGCATAAGATGCAGTTTCATATTTGAACATTTGGTGTTTCAATCATATGATATCTGAGATGCATATCTTCCTTTTTCCTTTTTTTTTTTTCTTTCTGCAGGCTATGTTGTTGTTGGGCTTTGAAGTAGGGGAGTTCGTGAAGGTAAAATATCGTGCTTTATGCCGGTCCCTATATATACTAGATGGCTAGATTAGTTGATGATATGCTCGTAGCCGTATTTAATTATGCTAGTAGCCTGTGCTTCCTTGTCAATACTGGTGACATCATTTTAATGTCTTTTCTTGATGGTGATTTAAAAGTAAAATAGTCGTGAGTTGGGATCAATCATTTATTTGTATATAAAGATGTTTTCTGGATTTTTTTTAATGAAGTACCAAAAACGTATATGCTCCCAAGCTCAGTGGGGTTTCATCAAGTCCATGTCTTATCATCGCCCTCAGATCATACAGAGTATACACCTGGTGGTCCGTTATAGATTTAGATGACTATTACCCTAATCAAGCAAATGGTCACTTGAAACATAGGAAAAAAATTAGGATTGTCCAGATATCGCTAATAAAGACATCTTAAGCGAAATGGTTTCGTAACCACACTAATTACGGAGTCCTTATTTTATTTATTAGTTATCTTTTTTTTTTTTTTTTAATGCAGATACAGCAGCTACTAAAGAATATGGGAGGTGAATTCTTAGAGGTAAATTCCCACAGTTAGATTCCTTGTACTCTAGAATTCATTCATCCTGTTTTTGTAAAAATGAAGAAGTTAAATACACGTCTTTCTTAGAGGAATTTTCTGCAGTGACATCATTCTTAATTGAACATGATTTAAAAAAAATATATATAAAAAAAATAATTGAACATGATTTGGCGAATAACCAAGCGATGTACCATATTTTCTTCCTGAATATGCACCAACAACCTTAAATGTATTTGTTATAAGTAACCTGCTATCGTATGTCGTTTGAAGGAAAATACGATATAGAGGAAGACAGATAAAGTCGAATATACTCCCTCTGTCCCAGTTTAAGGTTCTTAGTTTTTTTGTTGTTTGTCTGAAGGAACTTTGAGCAATAATTACATGTTAATCTAATTAATTTAATGAAAATAGTATACTCCCTTCGTCCCAGCTCACTTGACACTTCCCAAAATAGCCTACTTTTTATAATTTTATATTTACCCTACCCCACCACTCATTCTCTCTTTTCATTTTCCACCACTCAATTTATTCAACCAACACTACTATTTACCCCACTCATTCTCTCTCTTCATTTTCTACCACACATTTTTCTTATTTTAACCTTTTTCCTTAGTTATTGTGCCCACCTCATGGGTGTCAAGTGAGGTGGGACAGAGGGAGTATATACTAGTGTACCAATAACAAGTTTTAGATTTTCATTTGGATAATTAGATTAACCTTTAATTATTGCTCAAAGATCCTTCAGACAAACAACAAAAAAACTAAGAACCTTAAACTGGGACGGAGGTAGTATAAGATAAGTAAAAACTCCCTCCGTCCCAAAATGAATGTGCAATTTTGTTTTGGTTGAGATTTAAGAAAGTTGGGATTTTATTGCTTTATGAGTGCAATGTGAATTAGAATTGTTTAATGATGGGCGTTTTAGTAAATTTCAAAAAAAAAGTTAGACATATATATTGGGACAATTTTTTTGGATAACTCGACGTTCATTTTTGGAAGGACGGAGGGAGTATATTTTATGCCGGAGGTATCTTGTGGGCTTCTATTAATAGTTTTCTCTTCCACCATCCATTTTGGCCATTATTTTATTTCATAACATTTCCATCCAAGTATAATTTTATTAGGAACTCAGATAGTGCCTTGGGCAATTACTAAGAAACTAATTTCAACAAGATTGACAGTGTCTTACTTTAGCAGTCTCTATATTTATTATTCATTGCAGATCATCTTCTGTACCGAGGACATGATTAATCGCTCGCTCTGGGAAGCAATGAATACAAAGCAACCCAATTTGGACGCTTCAAAGGTTGTGTTTCTTAGGACATGATGTTATATTTATTTCTTCAACCATCCATAGGATAGTCTTCCACTTATCGATTATCTTTGCATGAAAACCCAGCGGACTAAGCCTAGAAACTACTCTCTCTGTCCCAATATACATGTCCATTTTGTTTTCGAATTTGCTCTTGATCAAAGTAAATTTGAACATTTTTCTGGACATTCATTTTGGGACGAGGGAGTAGTCTAGTTGGTACTTTTACATTGAACCGCCAAATGGGTTGTTTCTCAGGCAATTGTGCTTCTCTTGAGGAGATGCCAATTGTGTGACATGGCCCGTGTGTTTGTCATTGATTATCTGTGTGGTGTTTGGATAATATGTTCATTGTGAATAATTTTTTTACTGCTACAATAAATTGAAATCCTTTGGTGAATCTCTTTTTTGCTTGCATAAAGGGTAAAAAAAAAAAAATAGAAAAAAATAGTGCAAGGAGTATCTTTGTTTTATCTAATGTAAAAAAAGTAAAAAAAAAAAAAAAAAAAAAAAGGCAACCTGGTGTTACGCGTGGGATCCAGGGAAGGGCCGGACCCATATGGGCATCATGTAGACAATCTTCCCTTGTTTTATCTGATGTTTATTACATAATCCCTATGTCCCAGAAAGATAGTTCCATTTTGACTTTTTATGGTCAACAAAATTGAACTTTGACCAAACATTGGTGTCAATCTAATTATCACAACAAAATTCTAAAATGTGTTATTGATAATTCACTTAATGATTAATCAATTACAACTTTTAGAATTTCACTTGAACGATTAGATTAACGCTAGTGTTTGGTCAAAGTTCATTTTTTGTTGACCATAAAAAGTCAAAATGACACTATCTTTCTGGGACAGAGGGAGTATTTGTTTGACAGATTGCAAAGTCGGTGCCACGAATTTGCTTTTTGTCTGGTCTGACTGGGGAAGAGACGATAATGTTCATTGATGCATTTCCAGAATCTGGTAACAATATTCTCGTTTCTTTACTTTTGCGCTAAGTCAAATAAATAAAAACTCGAATCAAGAACAATAAGACATTAATTTTTTTTATGTTTGATATGAGGGTCCGTTGACAATGTTTGTTGTTCTTTTTCGTTTACAAATTTATTGAATGCAGGACTTGAACCAGCAGTGTTTGCAGCCCTTGTTCCCAACAGTGCTGATAAGCCAGTAGCAGAGTTGATTGAAGAGATTATGGGAGATCATGAAATGATGGTAAACATTTTCACATTGTTTTTTTTTTTTTTTTTTTTTCTTGAATAACATTATGTGCCTGTATTCTTGCTCATTCAGAATTTGTTCATTTTGAATGTAGACTTCCAGACAACAATCGGGCTAGAGATCAGCGAGCAGATTGTAAGCATGTAAATGGATATTAGAAATTGTCAGTTGCTCTTCATTAACTACGCGTTTCAGTACTTCTTAAAACTATAGACAGATTGTATGAAATTTGATATTTTAAAAATCGTTAAGTCTCTTTTATGATAATGTTTCTTACAGTAATTTCTTATTTTCACTTGGATATTCTCTAAAGAGAATAATCCAATACAAAGAAGAATGTCCACTCACACTTGGTACATGCTGCTTATATTTACTCTCTACGTTCCAAAAATGATCTTTACATTTGCCATTTCTCATTGTCCTTAAAAGTTCTTCCCATTTCTCCTCATCATCAGTCATCTTCATCACTTTCATCACTAAAGTCATCTTTGTTCGCTGTCACATTTATTTTTTTGTATTATCACTACTCCATCCGTCCCATAATGAATGTGAAATAGCAAATTTAGACATTCATTGTGGGACGGAGGTAGGACTATATTTACTGATAACGTGATTTTTCAAACAAATAAACAAGTACATCAACTATGCACAAAACCCATCCAGATACATAGAGTTATACTTCCTCCCGCATTTGAAATTATTATCCTTTAATTTGGTTAAAAGCCTTAATTCAATAATTTGATCTCCCTCTACATATTATTTTGACTACATTAAAAAGTAATGGCGGGCTGTATAAGTAGAACAATAAAAAAAAGAAGCAAAGAAACAGAACATGAAATAAGCAAAAAATAAACAAAATATAATAATCAGTTGCTGAAAATCTGAAAGCAAGTGAAGGAAAAAATAATTAAAGATAATTTAATTCAACCCCCAATCAAGCAATGTCTTGCCCATCGCTTGATAAGCACAAGTGTTAGCAACAGCTTCGTACAATGTCTCATGGTCAAGCTTATAATCTTCAAATATATCGCAGCCGTACTCGCGGTAGGGTTTCTCAAACTTAAGTGAGTAAGGCCTTGGAGTCTCGAGCAGTTGAATCCCCTCCGCCAGTCGATCAATTCCACAATTCCGGAGGAGAGGATTTTTGGTAATTTCAGCCGCCAGCCGCCCCAAGTCCACCGCGTTTCTTATAGATGCTTGGTAGACTTGACCTAACTTGGCATTGTTTTGTTTGATACCCATGCCAACAAAAGTGAATTCTGGGTGGCGAAGGAAAGAGATGACAGGATCAGGTAGCGTTGGGTTGCTTCCGAGAAGAAAAACATAAGCAGTTTCCCCGTTGCTAAATATAAGATGGGAAACCCTAGTTTTCTGACCTGTTATTGTCATTGCACCATGAGATGACCATTCTGCCTCAAATCCTATAACAGTTTTCCGATCACCACCATACATGCCCCTACTCATCATAAAGGTTTCCACCATTCTTCGTATGCTTCTTCCTCCATCCACCACCATCGCCGTCACCCTGCTTGTGTTTCTTCTGCTTCCTGACGGGCTTCGGCTTCTGCTTCTGCTTCTGCTTCTTTGTGAGGGACTTATGCTTCTTGAGGTGCTTCGGCTTCTACTTGGTGACATGCTTCTTTTTCTTCTTCGTGAGGTGCTTCTGCTTCTGCTTCGTGAGGAGGACATGATCATATATATATATATATATATATATAGAGAGAGAGAGAGAGGGGGGGGGGTGAGTGTTTTAAATGTATGTGTATATATATATATATAACACCTATATCTCTTCTTTGGTACAGAAGAAAGAAAACAAGTTGACTGCTAGCTTGCCCTTATTTTTATAGAATAGTAACTAAAACATCCAAATCCCTTTCATAATTGGAATAATGCAGTTTTTGAAATCCTATTTCTATTTGGACTAATATTGAATGCTTTGTTAAGGAAGTTACAATTTAAGACGTAAATATTAGGATATCTTTGCATAGATCTTTACTAGCCATTTTTTATTAGTCAATCAAATTGAGATTCCAGTACCCATGTATTGTTAAGAAAATTGATACTCCCCCTCCGTCTTAATTATATTTTATATTGGCCATTTTTTACTTTTTTTCAGTCAGCACAAAAGTGAACTTTGACAAAGCATTAATGTCAATTCAGTCATCCTAATGAAATTTTGAAAATTGATATTGATAAATCAATTAATTATTTATCAAAAATAATTTTTAAATTTTCACCAGGTTAATTAAATTGAAATTAATGTTTGAGGTGGTCTCCCATGAGAACAAGGGGATCCGTCTCATGTATGAGACGGGTCGCCCCATGACCCATGGGCATGACCCGCCACGTGGCAGCCTCCCAGAGGTCAATTTTTTTTTTTTATTATTTTTGTTTTTTTTGAGTTTTTATATTATTTTTTCGTCTTTTCAGCCGTTGACCAAAAGTAATAGTAACTTAATGTAATGACTGAATACTTATAAAGTAATATTGTTCATAAGTAAACGTAACACATGTTTTACAAAAACAAAAGCTCATTTTACCCATTTTTTCAAATGTAATACTAACTATAATTACATGTAACCCAAACAATATTTAAATGTAATTATCATTTATACTGAAATGTAATAATGCTTTTGCAAAAATGTAAAATATTGTGTATTTTGATTTAATTTTTTGAAAGAAAGTAACATTTGAAAAGTAACAAACTCATATATATGAATGTAATTATTTGTACAAGTAAATGTAACACTTTAATAAAAGAAATTATAACATATTTCTATAGATAATGTTATACTTTTACATGTAACACTAATCAAGTGTTTTTAGCTCTAAAAATGTAAATGGTTGAATTATTACTTTTTCTATACATGTGTTACAATTATGTATAAACATTATTACATATAAGTAACACGTTCGTTACATTTTAGTTGTAATAAGTAGGGCGAATTGTATTTTGGGCCCCAAAGTTTAGGGGGTGTTCCCAAGTCAGACCCCATTCAATCACTATTTACATTTTAGGCCCCAGAGTTGTCATTTTGTTAGCATGTTAGGTCTTTTAACCAGTTTTGTTAGGAAAACTTGTTAAAATATCATGTGCGAGTCACATGTCACTTAACGGATGATGTTTTTGACAGATTGGTTCAAATTAAAGTTGATTTTCAGTTAAGGGTGTTAAATGAAATTTCTTGTATTAAATGGATTCTTAGGCCCCATAGTATTAAATGAGCAAAAAAAAAAAAAAAAAAACTCTACTTTAATTCCCTAATTCATTCCACGTCTTTCTTCTCTTCTTCATCCTCTGTATGCATCCCAGTCTACTACTCCGTCCCTCTCCCTCCATCTCATCTTCTTCCATCATTTCCATGAAAGAATTCACCCACCCACCATCCCTACCCAACCCGCCGTCATCTCTTCTCTCTCCCTATCTAATTTCTTTTCTTTTTCATCTTAATCAAGAAACTTCTAAATCTAAACCTAAAATTCAAAACCCCCAAATTTATCCCAATTCCTAATCCAGTCATCAATCCCTCCCCACTCAGTCTCTCTCTTTCTCTTTGTATTATGCTACCGCCGAAACCACGCCATCCCCATCGTCTTCGAAACAAGGTTGTGCTTCCCTCCCCACTCCACCTCCGTCATCTCCTTGATCACGCCCAGCTCCCTCCACCGTCTCTCTTTCTCATGGCAGCACTTCCCCGCCTCCAATTTTTTCTCTTTCTAATGCTCCAGTTCATGATTGATCGAATGCCTGTGTGTTTTTGTACGGGGTGGTTCTGGTGCTGATTTGTCTCGGAGTAAGGGGTTGTGGTTGTGCTTGTGGTGAGACGATGGTGGGACAATGGTGGGACGGTTGTAGGACTGTTTTAGTTGTTCTATTAAAAAAAACAAAAAACAATGCTTTAATTTTTCATCTTTCAATTTCCTCTTTCTAATGCTCCAGCTCTAATTTTTTTTTATTTTTAACAATGTTTTAGTTGTTCTATTAAAAAAAACAATGTTTTAATTTTTTGAAAGCAAAATAAATTCGTTAGAAATAAAGAAAAAGAGATTTTTTTTATGTAGTTATTAAAATAATACTCCCTCTGTTCCAGAAAGATTGTCCTCCTATTTTCATGAGTTTTACGAAGGAACTTTGAGTAATAATTAAGGTTATTTTTAATTATTCTAATGAAATTTTTGAAATTGTTCTTGATACACCATTATAAATACTATTAATATCAATTTTTAGATTCACATTAACATGATTATAAGTAGCATTTATAACTGCTCAAAGTTCCCTCGTAACAATGAAAAAAGTGGACTATCTTTCTGGGACGGAGGGAGTATTGTCATATTGGCTTTAATTTTTTAATATTTTATAATACTATTTATTTTGTGATAAACAAGTTCTAATTTATTTATTTTTCAAAAAAAAAAAAAAAAACACATCTTTTCTTGAGGTAATCAGTTTCTAGAGTTAAAAGTCTATTACTTTCTATTTAACCCCCTTAAATGAAAAATATTCTATTTTGACTATTCATTTTCTGCATTAAATCAACAATGAAAGAGTTATTGTTCAAAAACATCCTCCGTTAAGTGACATGTGACTCGCACATGATCATTTAACGAGTTTTCCTAACAAAACTCATTAAAAGACCTAACATGCTAACAGAATAACAACTATGGGGGCTAAAATGTAAATATTGATTGAATGGGGTCTGACTTGGGAACACCCATTAAACTTTAGGGCCCAAAATGCAATTCGCCCTAATAAGTATTACTTTTAGCAAACGAAGAAAACATAAAAAAAAAAAAAAAACACTATTACTTTTCTATATATATGTATTACTTTTATGTATACAAACTGTTACTTTATATGTATACAGTCATTACATTATGTTATAGTAACTATTACTTTTGACAAACCGAAAAAAAAATTATAAAAATTAAAAAAAAAAAAGCAAATTTTTTTTTTTTTTTTTTTGGCCTATGAGAGGCTGCCACGTGGCAGGTTCGACCCCCTGGGTCCTGGAGCCGGTTCGTGGGTCGGGCGGGTGGGTAAAAAAACCGACCCGTCTCACGTCTCATGGATGAGACGGGTATAGCAGGTCTCGCGGAAGTTTTAGTCTTAATGTTTTGTCAAAGTTCACTTATATTTGTTTAAAAAAAAAAAAGGTCAAAAGTGGATGATATAAGTGAGACTGACTGACTGAGGTAGTAACTAAGATCACCAAAAAATAAACCAAAAGATACTAAGAATGATTAAAGAAAAATCATTAAAAAAGATGGTAGTTCAGAGTTTCAAACATCCGAGACCGGAGGCTGTTCAACAAATCATCCACAACAATATGAGAGAACCACTAGAATAGTAATCAAATTTCAAATCATTTTCTTGATTCCAACAATTATGAACATTGAACAACATTATGAGGGATTATAATACATGAATTGCCAAAAAAAAAAAAAAATGGTTAAAAAACCCTCGTATTAGAGCTCGACTCGATAAACTCGTTTGAAATTCAGTTTTTATTGTTCGTGATTGGCTCGAACTCGATAAGCTCATTATGAACGAAATAGTATGAAATATTATAGTAAAAAATTGGATGTAGACTTCAACAATCGGGCCAAAGATCAGCGAAGTAGATTGTATGCATGAAAACCGATATCGGAAAATGTCAGTCCCTCTTCATTAACTACGCTCAGTACCTTTAAAACTAGAGTGTGTTTTGGAAGAAACTAGTTTCTCCATAAGTTATAAAAAATATTGTTTTTAACCTTTAAACCCCAAACCTAAAACCCTAAATCCTAAAACCTTAAACCCTATAAAAACAAGAATTTTTATAACTTATGGAGAAACTAGTTTCCCCCAAAATTTTCTCTTAAAACTATAAACAGATTAATTTGTTAACAGTGTTTCTTACAATAATTTCATACTTTCTGTTGTAAATTTACGGGGGTTGCTATGCAAAGTACCAAAGTGTAGTTACTTGTATATATAAAAGAGAAGGAGTAAGGATTCATATACTGAATATGGGGTGTTCTTCCAAGTACAAGTACATGCCTATTTATAGGCTGTAAAAATCACTCCCATCATGTCATAAATAGTACTCTCTCCGTCCCACAATGAACAAATTTGCTCTTGATCTCGATCAATATAGCAAATTTGGACATTTATCGTGGGACGGAGGTAAGACTATATTTACTGATAAAGTGATTTTTTAAACAAATAAACAAGTAAATACATCAACTATGCACAAAACCCATCCAGATACATAGAGACCAAACCTGAAAACAAAGAAAATTCCCCATCACAATGCCTAATACTACTGATAGGTAAAAGCTTCGTTCCAAGTTTAAAACTTGGGTAACATTATTTACAGACCCATATTCCACCACCAGACATCATACATCATATAGAAGAAACCAAGTTTTCGGACTCGGTTGTGGGTGCTGAAAGCGAGCCATGCATCCACCTCTTCAGCATCTCCAGTGCAGCCTTAGGTTGATCCATCGGAACCATGTGACCAGCATCATGCACCTGTCACACCGTGACAAAACCCCGTGTCAATAACAGCTCTTGCCATTCAATTTCGTCCCCCCCAATTCATACGTACATGCTTGAAAAATGGCAGAATCACCAATATATGCAACATACTTGAGCGAATTTTACTAATAATGTAATGTCCTTGTCCGCCCAGATGTTTTTAAATAATGCAGCATGCCTTTTTTATTGATGGCGTCAAAAAATTTAATTGATCAGCCAGTGTGGCACTGCCATGTCAGCGCCTTGTCAGCACTAACTTTGACTTCGATGACATGATGTGGCAGTGCCGCCAGTAAAAAAAAAAAAAAAAAAACCCAAGTATGTTGCATTATTTATTAACATATGGGTATGTCATAATTAGCGTGTTGCATTATTTGTAATTTTGGATGTCCTACGTTACATAAGTCATTACTTTGAAAACAGACCAAACAACAAGTATGGTATAAAGAGAAAAGAAAAATACATACCTTGAGAAAACTGAGGGGACCGTGGCTTTTTAGTAGTCCAGCTTGAGAACCATCAACTTTGAAAGGAATTTCAGGGGATGCTCCAAACTTCTTCTGACCACTCCATTCCATCGCATGAACCCATCTCGAGTTACCTATTATACATTCAACTTTATTATAAATAAACATTTATCTTAACTTGGGTTGAGCTATAATTCAAAAGAGGGGCCTGAAAAAAGCTAACCGAGCCAATTGCAGATAAGGTCATATTCTCCTGCATATACATGCAGCTTAATTCCATCCTCGAGAAGAGCAGGAATGCCAACTTCAAGATTTCTCATCCAGTCAACCAGCAATGCCTGATAAACGGTAGGGCTACACGAAACAAAATCTATGTCTCCAACTCCGAGAGCGTCCCTAACAGATCTCTTGTTTAGGAGTGTCTCCAAGTTTGAGAAATCGTAGCAAAGACTGCCCTCACACTTCTTTCTAACATCATAGTACTGCAGTCAAAGATAATTGTCATTGACTTCCAATTTCATGATTGCGATTTAATTTCTAACAATAGCTAGGCCCTGTTTTACTTCTACAATCCTACACACAAGTACCTAAAAGAGAGAAACTTAGTTCTACAAAATGGAGTAGCAGTTACTCCATTTGTAGAAGGTTTAATTTTATTTTCAATCATTGCACTTTACCCTGAGTTTCACTTCAACCACTGCACTTGTTTGTTTTTGCATGAAAACCCTTATAGTATTGGGAAACTATCATTTTGACCCTCTTAATCCCCGATTTTGGGTCAAAACGATAGCTGCCCAAAACTACCGTGGTGGTGTTCGTGCAAAACCATACTCCCTCCGTCCTGGAGTAAAGTTCAAACCTATGCTTTGCACGCTTATTAAGGAAACATTAAAAAAGTGGGTTGGAGATATAATTGTCCAAAACACTATTCATGGTGCAAGTGGGTAAAAAGTAGGTTAGTGGAATATAAGTTTTCTTGTAATTATCCAAAATGTTGAGGCTATAAATGTCCAAAACACTATTCATTGTTTGCCATTTTAGGAATAAAGCAAAATGTGAACCTTACTTTGGGAGGTACACAAAAAGGAAAGTGTGAACATTACTCTTGGACAGAGAGGGAGTAATACCAATAACTCAACATCCAAAGTCGGCACATATTTTACAAGATGTTCACAACCACCAGTGATTCATCATTTAAAGTTGTGTAAAGATTTTGCAAGATGCCAACTGAATAAAAAGTAGGATAGTGGGCTTCTTACGTTAATATCACCAACACGCTTCATGATACCATTGAATATGGTATTGCAAACCACATAGGAGGCCATACAAGCGAGTGTCCCATCAGTACCTAGAAAAATTAGCGCAATCAGTCAGCATTCACAAACATTAAAATAATTGTAGGAAATACACAAGTGAAATCCTAAATTCTTTAAACACGATAAAAGACTTTAGGTAGAGGAATTGGATGATACATATTAAATGGGTATAACTGTATCCTCGCACTCCATCCCCGACTGCTACATAGAAAGCGACAGACACTCGAGACACACACACACACACAGAGCGAGAGAGAGAGAGAGAGAGAGAGAGTACCACAGAGCTTTATTGCAGTTTCACATGCTGGAAGAATCAAGTTGATTTGTTTGTAATCAGCCTCCTTGATTAGCCCCATGTCTAATGCGTAGTCTGTGTAAGCTTTGTATTGGATTTCTGGATTCGTAAGTCCATTTCCAATGGAAAAACCCTGTACAGCACAGCACCTAAGTTAAGTTCATCAACACAAAAAGGAAAGCCTAATACATCGCAGTCAAATTCATCACTATAAGGAGATACCTTCAGATTAATATGAATTCCTTCTTTCGCTTTGTTTCCTTTGTGGACACGCGAAGCAAAAGCAGGGATATAGTGTCCAGCATAGGACTCCCCAGTTATATAAAAATCATTCTCTTGAAACTCTGGATGCTCAGCATAGAAAGCCTGAATCGTTAACATTGATCAGTAGTCATAAAAATGCCCATCACCAAACATTCTCTCTCTCTCTCTCTCTCTCTCTCTCTCTCTCACACACACACACACACACACAGACACACACACACACATCTAAAAGGAGCATTCTAAAAAACAAAAATATCACTTCATATTCAACGTGTACGCACTGCTCTCTAATTTAGAGGAAAAGAAACCGAAAACGAAATGCATCTAGTGAATATTAATCCAGACAATAAACAAGGCACAAAAATGCAGTAATATTATCACAGAATCATGAAACAGAAGTTATGAGGATTACAGTAACCACCAATTACTTCATGCTGATTAAAAAATGCACATGATAAAGGCAAGTAAAGAGACAGACCTGTAAGAAGTCATACAAGTCATCACTAACACCCTTTTCATCGTGACGAATGTCCTGTTTATCAGAGCTGTAACTGAAGCCAGTCCCAATTGGTTGGTCAACAAATAGTATGTTGGACACCTGAAGAATGCCAAAACAAATTATAAAATTCATAAAATAAAAGCAGAGAAGAACTTTGCGGTTGTCTCTGAAATCTATAAAAGGATTCCAAGCAGCCACATTTTTTAATTATGTTCCTCCTCTCTCCCTCTCCATATATTTATGTGTGTGTACATTTCGTAAATAAAATGATAATAATAATAAACACTTAAGACAGTGAAACCAAAATTGACAAACAGATCTAGGACATTGACATAACCAATCTCTCAATATTCCAATTACTTTTACACAGTGTGCAAGTCAGCATAAATTGACTGCATAGCTAATTAGCTACATTACAGTATGTTTACCGCCACACGAGATGCCTGCCTTGCTTTTCAGAAGCCAAACATGAAGCGACAGAATACAGCAGCCAAGAAACCACATATAAGACCTACTTGGACCACTCTCCTATATTAGGTCATAATAAAAGAAGATGCACAAGATAAAGGTCCAAAATGAACACCTATCCATTCTTGAGTATATACATGCCTTTATGCAAGATTCCAATAAGAAGAATATAATGAAATTCACAGTTCACGAAGCACAAATTGCAATAACAGCCACGACAATCAATTTCAAATAACTTAACATGCAACCAGAATAACAAATGCAAACATCAAAACCATAGCAGCTGAAATCAACAACGGGAAGACACAACTATTGCAAACCTCAAAAGAATGGCACTAGTGCTTTTCAGAAGAATCAAAGAGAAGACAAAAGAAACAAAAAGTACAATATTATAAATGACTATCACGAGTATCAATAAACCAGTTGCTTATAACTAATTTAAATCTGGTGAGAATATCATTTAAATCATATTAGCTTCCATGTATAGAGTGCAATACGAAAATGTCACCTGGTCCCATCCATATTCATTCCACACAAGAGAGAGATTCTTTGCAATGGTGAAAGGTCCGTTCTCATAGAAAAGAGCCATCTCACTGCTACACCCTGGCCCTCCAGTTAACCAGATAACAACAGGGTCTTTCTTGTTGTGGCGTGATTCGAAGAAGAAATAGAACATCCTACAAGAAACAATCAAACGTTTGTTTAGTAAATTCGGAATATATCATACAGTACAGAACCAAAGGTAACTCAATCAGAAACCAGCCAACAAGAAAAAAAATTGGTGCCAAGCATCATGAAGAAATTATTATCATCCCGAGAAAAAAAAAAGTCAATTTTCAACGTCCAAATTAAATTTATTGGTTTTCAGATGAAGACAAGAGATGGATTAATTTACTTTGTCAAGAGAATATAAGTTAACACTCATTATATTTTCTCTGTATTCCCTTCTGTTCAACCAAAAAGCTCGTGTTCGAAAAGCCTATGGCTAAAGGATTTATAAACGTTCTTGAAGTTGTTCAAAATCATAATTTCGAAATTGTATTGAGTGTGCTCAAGATGCATAAATTCATGTAAACGGCAGAGTGTATTATGATGGTTGTATGCATAATTTTATAAAGTTGAGTCTTTAAATGGAACATCTCAAAATGGAATCGAGGACTCGAGGGGAACGTATAGACAAGTTCATAAAAGCTACTCTATTTAATTTTCATTTGTTTTTGAAGCTTGCACGCATAAAACTTGGACTCTTTCTCGCATTTTACCATCTTTCCACTTTTTCACTGTTTTCTGACAACTCATTGACATTTCATGTTAGCCAACCCAAATCAGTTTGGGGCAAAGACTTTGCAGTTGTTGTTGGACTCTTTAATCATACCATCTAAAGTCGAACATTAAACACACACACACATACTCACATAGTAAATCATAAAAAGCTACTCCGTGAAACTAAACATTCATAGAGACATAGCAATAATGGATGTCAAGATAACAGTAACACGTCTCCAATAACTCTAAGATACAAAGAGAGACCACACCGCCCATACTACCTATGCAGAATTACTATTGTCAAAGCAAGTAGTAGCAGAACATCATACAAAATCGTAACATTTTCCACTATGGTCATGATGGAATAGAGGACTCTAAGTGGGTCTCATTATTTAAAAAATAAAGTATATTAAAAAATAAAAAAGTTTCTATTTTAGGATTTTGTATATTAAAGTGAGACACTCAAAACAACTTTTTTAAAAGAAAAAAAATTAAAGTGGGACGCGTGAATAAATTACATAAAGAGTAAGAAAAATGTGCAAGATTACTAATTTAAAAGCAAGTAGTAGTAAGAACATCATGACCATAGTGAGAAAAAATTACCATTTCCACAACAAATAATCATAATCAGATAACCAAATCACGAAAATATAGAGAAGGGTTTTAGGGAAACATTGTAATTTGGGGGAAATGGGAAATTACCGAGCAGCATGTGAGTGTTGAATCTGGTAATAACCGGCATGATGACCTAGGTCTTCCACAGAGACGCCTCTAGGATCGGCCAAATCGGGAAACCTGAACGATTTCTCGACGATCCTCGGCCGGACAATCGATTCCGATGAGGTAGCGTCACCGTCGACGACGTTGACAGACTCTTTGGGAAACAAATTGAGCTGCCGGATGAGTTTCTCGGCTTGAGTGGTCGGAAAACTGGGGTTGGTTAGTGTGAGCTTGGTGGCGGAGGAGAGAGAAAGAGGAGATAGAAAGAGGAAGAGGAGAGAGAAAAATATCGTCATTGTCGTTAAGTTTAGAGTGAGAAAGAGGGGAAAGGGTATTTATAGAAGTGAGAGAAATGGATGGGGTGGGAGAAGGAGTGAGGTGGGGAAGATAACGGAAGTGACGGAAAAGAGAGTGGGTTGTTGTTGGGTTGTGACGTGTTAGTTTGCTTTCTGTTGCTTGGCTTGTTTGTTTTCGTTGCTTTTTCAGGCGGGAACCTAACGGATTAAAATTGTCTTTTTTTCACACTTTTGCACACGTGATAGTCACGTGACTCCTAACCTATAGTAATATCTTTAGCCCCGTTTTGGATGCACTCTTAAATCATTTATTCATTTTTATCTAAAGAAATAATCATTCCTTTAAAAAAAAAAAATGTTTAGTGAAAATATACATATATTAATATCCACTTTCTACTCAAGGTATTCCAAATCAAATGATATATTTTTTGTTTATTTTGAGAATTATTTTTATTTGATTTTACAAAAATAGCTTTTATGTTTTTTAACAAGAATATAAATATTAGTCGGTTTAACACTGATTGATTCTTGCACCAGAGAGTCTTTAAGTCTTCATGACTTCCACAATTTTACTCTAATCGCTAACACATGTTAATGAACTCGAGAATATGATATGGTTAACTTAGTTCCATTATATCATCATAACCTTTGAGATACCCAATAATGTTCAGTTTTGTTAGTTGAATGAATCGTGAACATAAGACTTCATCTCGCTGGTTTGTGTCTGATATAAATCTTACAACTCGTGAATTATCATATGAAGAGTTTACCATTTTTCTAAATGCTAGCCACATGCAATTACCACTTTGCAGCCAGTACTCTGCAACCATCTAAAAATATGAGAGTCTAACTTCATTTACACAATCCACGCAACCATCTAAAAATATGAGAGTCTAACTTCATTTACACAATCCACACTTTTACATTCAAACGTAAGTTGCGATACACAAACATACTGTAATTCGGCTAAGCATCAATTCCTACACAAAATAGTTTTAGTCACGAACACTGCAAGTTCACAGTGTTTTGTCCTTATTTCCGGTTATATTATATATATTTTTTTTATTTTTTTTTTGCCATTGACCAAATATCTGACCCATTTGAAGTTTCACCTCACGTGTCAGATTTTGGCATAGATTCATTGAAATATAGTTTTATTAAAACTGAATTTAGCTTTCTTTCTAAAAACTCATCCATGGATATGTTTATAGAACATGATTCTCACATTATACATCTTTATATTTAAAATAAAACATATTTTTTGTATTATAAAGTTATGGAGTCCTACATTTCCTTTTAGAATATGATTCTCGCAATACACATCTTCACACACATTGTATATATTTAGGAGATTGAATCCTTGGTAACGTGCATATTCAAATCCATTCACATATCTCTCCAATCTCTCTCTCCCTTTTCGTTTAATAAATTGGAAAAGAATAATGAAAAGGGAGAAAAAGTATATTATTTGCATGCCAATTTCGATAATGAACCTTTAAATTAAGAGCAGGTCTCCTGTACACCCGCTGCACGCTGTGCGACGGGCCAGGCGACTTTTCCCTTTTTCTTTTTTTTCTTTTTTTTTTGCCACCCCCAACTTTTTTTCCTCCCAACAAAAGTAACACTTATTATAACGAAATGTAACACATTTTTCTTTCAAATGTAACACTTTTTTTTAAAAAAAAATGTACCACAATTTTGCTGCAATAGATAAAAGATAACATAAAGATTGACAACTAAACTAATGTAACACTTTTTATAAAGGAATGTAACACTCATTTTTTTCAAATGTAACACTTTTTTTCTCCCAAAATTAACATAGGATTGACAAACTAAACTAATGTTACATTTTATAAAAAATGAATGTAACATTTTTTTTCTCAATTTGTAACAGTTTATATTCTTAAATGTAACATTATATCTGAAATGTAACAATTTTTTATTGAGAAAGTAACAATTGAAATGCAAACCCTTTTTTTTTTGTAAAAATGCTGTTATATTTGACGGTAAAAAGTGTTACTTTTTTAATATAAAACTGTTACTTTTATTAGAACATATTGATACATCTTAGCTGACAAGCAACTCAAACTTTTTGTGTGTAAAAAAATATGTTTTTTTAAAAAAAAAAAAATCAAACCATATCATGATCTATGTAGTATTATTCGTCTCGTCGAGACGGACACAACGGTATTTTAAAAAAAAAAAAATTGAGTTATAAATCTCAAGATATAGCATTTTAAAGTTAATTGGGTTTTTTTTAAGGGGACACGTGGCAGCGAGTGGCTCACAGCGCGCCACGTGTCACTCTGCCAGTATGGAGGAAAGGCGGGCGGTTCGGGCTGGGGCGGGTCGGGTCGGGCGGGTTTTGCCCGCCGCACGCCCGTGCGACGGTTGTACCTGAGAATTTGTCTTAAATTAATATCTCAATGCATTTAATTTTACAAACAGGTGGAGATTTTTGGGATTATTGAAGTTAAATTTACACCATGAGATTGGTGAGTATATTTTTCATTGCTCTTATATATTTATTATTAATACTGTCCACTATCAAAGAATGTTATTTATTAAATTAGTTCTAATAAACAGGTTAGACTCTCATGGTCAATGTGTAGTATAGTGGTTAAGTTGTTTGTCTAAGAATCCAAGGGCATTTGGGTTCAAACCCCTTTAGTAGACATTTTTAGGCTCTCATGGTCAATTTATTGTGATACACGGTATTTGCATACTTTCCTCCCAAAATATTTTGACATTTATTTTCAAACATTTTAAAATTCTATTATAAGTTTTGAAAATTCAAGATTTTTGAAGCCTTTATTTTAGAAATGAGTCTAGCTCTTTGAGACAAACAAAATGGGAAAATTGGTCTAATATTTTTGGGATGGAGGGAGCAGTGTTTAGTGTGTTCCATGTGTGAACGCGCGCACACAAACATATACTCCCACCGTCCCAGCTCATTTGACACTCATTTTTATTTTGTTTCGTTCCAGCTTACTTGACACTTTCCAAAATAGCTTACATTTATAATTGGGTTAATTGCAATTTAGACCCTGAAGTATGTTACCACCCTTCCAATCGAGCCCTGACTGTCTTTTTTCATCAATTTCGATTTTGGGGTAATTCATTTTCGCTAGTTAGGGTCTTTTGGACGGATTTCGTTAGAAAAAATCAGTTATGTAGCATGTGCTTAGCACGTGACAGACGGATTGGATTGGTTTGTAATTGTTATTAGCTATTAAGGGGTTAAATGAAAGTTTTTTAAAAGGAGGGGATGGGTCAAATAAAAAAAATATTATATCCTTATCTTCATCTCCCTTCTTCCCCATCACACCCACTTCACCCAATTTCAAAACCCCTCATCTTCTTCTGCCTTCTTCTCCGCCACCTCTACACCTACCACCACCACTACCACTTTCTCCATGTCTCATCAAATAATTTGAAGATCAACGTTGTCAAGATGGAGATTAATGTTCAGATCTCTTTTTATCTCTACAAATCCCCAAATTCTCTCTCTCTCAAACCACAAAAAGGCTTCATCCCCCACCCCCACCGATCCTGCCAATCTCTAACCAGACCACCGGACGAAACTGTACTCAATGGCCTCTCCCAACGCCGCTCCTGGTCCAAACTCATCGATCGCACCGCCTTCTCCAAGCCCGAATCCATCTCCGACGCCACCCTCCGCATCCGTAAAAACTACACCTACTTCCGCATCAACTACCTAACACTCATCGCCGTCGTCCTCGGCTTCTCCCACGCTGCATCAAAATTTGTTTTTTCTCTCTCTCTCTCTCTCGCCTCTCTTTCTCTCTCTATCTCTATTTTCTCTCAAGATCTGGGTTTTCATTTGAAATGGGTGACAAGCTTATTAATTTAGTTGAAATTTTGGATTTCATTTGTTTATGTTTGTTCAAATTGTAGATTGTTTCTTGAATGAAACTTGATTTAATTGTAAGTCTATCTATTGATTTGGGTCTTTGTTAAAGTTTGTGGTGGCGATTTTGGGGGTGGTGGGTGGTGGGTGGCGACAGTGGAGGATAGGAAGGGATGAAGACAAGGAACGTGATAAAATGGGTTGTTAATTATTTGCAATTAGACAAATTAATAATTCAATAAGTTTTTGGCAATTATGAATAGATAATTATTTATTAACAAATAGATAATTATTTAATTTTAGTGAATAATTTTTCATGGATTTTATTGTAAAAATGATGTATCACGTTAGTAATGATATCAACACTTAATAAAAAAAATATAGAAAAAGCACGTAATAGCATTAATAAATAGACAATTATTTATTATTTTAGAAGGTTAATAGAATCTGTTGGCAATTATGAATAGATAATTATTTATTTAACTAATTATAGCCTAATATTTTTTTTACCATCCAATTATATCCAATTAAGATTATTTATTTGAAATGAACTGATTTTAAATAATTAAAAAACAATATTTTTTGTCAGGAAAAGAATAAAATTATACATTAAAATAACAATTGATGTCTTAATTATTACCTTTTATTTATATTATTAATGAAAATTTATAAGATAATTATATATTATATCTAATAGTTACATTTTTTTACTGCTTATATATTAATACTTTTTAATCCTTTAAGTTTTAAAATTTTCACTTAACCCCTTAATAGCTAATATCAATTCAAAGTCACCCAATCCGTCTGTCACGTGCCAAGCACATGCTACATAACTGACTTTTCTAACGAAATCCGTCCAAAATGCCCTAACTGGCGAAAATGAATTACCCCAAGGTGAAATTGATGAAAAAAAACAGTCAGGACTCGATTGAAAGAGTGGTAACATACTTCAGGGTCTAAATTGTCATTAACCCTTTATAATTTTATATTCACTCTATCACTCGTTCTCTCTCTCCATTTCCACCACTCAATTTATTTAACAAACACTACTATTTATCCCGAGCAATGCTATGGGCACAAAACAAACTCACAAAATCTTGCTCACACAATGAAATGACGATATTTTATTGGTTGCATCGATAGTGGACCTGACACGCTCTAATTGAAAACACCAATAAAAACATTACACTTAGGATTTTGTGAGCAATGTTTTGTGACTTTTTTTTGTTTTACCTACTCATTCTCTCGCTTCATTTTCTACGACACATTTTCTTCATTTTATTCTTTTTACTTAGTTGTTGTGCTCACATGTCAACTGTCAACTGTCAACTGAGGTGGGCCGGAGGGAGTATACATGTATACACTCACAAAAAAAATATATTGATGAAATAGAGACAGCATGATCAAGTTTTTGCTACAAAATAAAGTGTACATATATGTTGTTACAGACTAATGTCTACTTCCTGATGATGCTTATAAGTTATAACCTCTAGAAACACACATTCTATTACATAGATTACAGACTTATATATCAAATGTTTAACTGAAGAAAATTCCATCTGAAACTTTTTCAGAGTCGCACAATCAAGAAACTGCTGAATCGGCTAAAGAATCGGAAGCTAATTATCTGAAATTGGTAGCACCCGAACGACCTAAGACATGCACAATTGGTTCTTCTACATGAATAAGAAACAACACGGGCAATAGCTTCTAACCCGATAGCAGTATCTAATCATACAAGCCTTCATCGTGCCAGATGTCAACAAGAAAGTCTACCATCTCCTGCAAAAGCGCCAAGTGAGAACCGATTAACGCAAGAATTAACGAAAGAACAAGACACGAAAAGTCTTGAAAGAGAGTTCTCAATACGATGTCATACTCCCTCCGTCCCGGAAAGATTGTCCCGTTCGACTTTTGATGGTCTAGTGAACTTTGACCAAACATTAATGTCAATCTAATAACTCCAATGAAAACCCAATATTGTTATTGATAAAACATTTGAGTAATTTATCAATAATAGTTTTTAGAATTTCACCGGGATGATAAAGTTCACTTGCATTGACCATCAAAAGTCGAATGAGAACTACCTTACTGGGACGGAGGGAGTATGTTGTATATCACGAGAGAGAGAGAGAGAGAGAGAGAGAGAGAGAGAGAGAGGAAATGACGCTTTACTTCTAAGGGGATCCGCTCAGGAAAAGAGTCATTAGTCGAAAGCAAGTCTTCATATGTCATTGACCAGCTGCAAGAGGAAAAAAATTCCACGGGATCAATGACCTTAACATATTTTCATGACCTCAACAATCAAAGAAGAAAAGCTACTATGAATCACAAGCAAAACACATCGCCTATTGAACCATGTAATTCTACTCTTTATACATCATGCAGTTTACAACTAATCTTCATTCGCTAGCGAGATAATTCAGCCATCTTCCTATGTTATTTGGACACTAAAAAACTTTTCCGTAAGTTTCTAGGGAGCCCTGAATAAAAGGTTTGTGATCCAACCTTTGAACTAAACTTGTTTGTACTTCGTTTTCGCTATTGTCAAGTAAAGAAAGAAACGGCACTTATATAGGGCTAAAACCCAATCAGACAGAAGAAAGCCAGAAAATGAGAAAGGCGAGGTATATGAATGACCAACAAAAAAAAAAAAAAAAAAAAAAAAAAAACTGAAGTAAAGATGGAGCAGTTTTATCCCAGAAAAGAGGAAACCTATGGAAGAAACTGCATTACTTGTGCTCGACGCCTCTTTCTCTAATCCCACTTAAGAAAGAAAAAACAAATTATAAAAATGTAGAGTTGTTATTTTCTCAAATTACAATATGTAGGAGGTTTTAACAGATAATTTTGAAAGCCCACCGCATAACATTCAACTAATGTTGTTTATAGTTGCATTTGCTTTTGGGGTCAAAGATTAGTATAGACTTCTCACACACTTAACTGCAAGGAACTTTCAAATGAACAGATTTCTGCAGAAAAAGGTTGCAAAGAAGGTATTTTCCAAGTGTACCGATTCTTTTAAAAAAAAATGGGTTTTTTTTATTAATTGATAATGCCAATGAAGGCTACAACTGGGCCTATAATAGGCTAACACAAATGCCATGAAGGCTAACACAAATCTCCCTAACGGGATTCGAACTCGTGACCTCCGTATGGGAAGCTAACACCGGATACCACTTGAGCTAGAGCTCTTTGGTCCAAGTGTACCGATTCAATAAACTGCATTCAGATAACTATATTGCATTAAATACCCCATTACAACATTCATGATTCATCCAAGAGTTTTACGAGTTTACTCTTGCTCTTGGTTCAAAAAACATGGAGCAGACAACTATAACAGGCTAGCATGCAGAAATTACGCACGCTTTGGGTCCCAAACAATAGGGTTAGTTTTGTTGTTTAATTTGTCCCCTTGTATAAGTACATATTGGAAGAAAGATTTCTTTAGCATAATGACCGTATACCCTATGAGTTTGTGGATGAGAACAAATTGTGGACACAATGATATGGGTATTTTAGAGATTTAACAACTTTCACAATTAGTGCAATAAGTCGAGGCGCATATCTTTATTTGGACAGACCAGAGTGTGTTAATTTGAATAAACACCAACAACTTTCATTGAAACGAAAAGAAACTGCAGGGGAGAATGTACCTTATAATTGGATCTTTAGGAGTCTTTTGTGTCCTTCGAGATTGGTCGCCAGTCCATTTTCTTCTGTTCTCATGCCAAGCAATTGCAGCTACACATACATTCAGCATTCAGCAATAATCACAAAACATTCTCATTTCTATCGATGAAAGATTCTAAAATTATGAAATATGTCTACTACTATCATATCCGTGTCCAATTCTTAAAGAATAAAAACACCTATTCTTTGATAAACATCAATACGTCTATTGCAGTTTTAGTGTGAGGGAAGGTCTTGAAGCTTTTCAGTCGAGTCCAAAACCTCAGATGCGGTACAGAAATTAAGATATGTCTGTCCAGGGCTTCTGGTTTTAAGCCTTGAAGTTGCTGAGTAGGCTAGCACAAACATTGAATGCACAGTATATAGATTATCTGATTAAGGGTGTGTTTGGTGGCATTAAGCACTTGATGCTTGATGCTTAATACAGTGCATGATGATTTGGAGGTAATGTGTTTGATTTGATTCCTTAATTGAGCCGAATATGTCCAACCTACTCTGAATCAAAATCCTGGCTTAACCAGTAAGAGCCTCACTCAACACGAGATTCAGCTTTAATACCTAGCGCTCAATGTTATCAAATGCAACCTACCTCCGAATCACCCTCTCCAAATCACCCTGCACTGTATTAAGCATCAAGTGCTTAATGCTACCAAACACACCTTAAGCCTCTCATATTGAGATAGGTAGAAAATGCTTCAAAGTTCAAACCATGGGAATAGTTTTCCCTTAAGCCCAGTTGAATAGATATTTTCAGAAACTGTACTGGCGGGAGAATCTCGCACCAGACATTGGACAATCACAGGATTGCATAAAAATGTATGATCAGACCTCTATACCAGTTCAAAACAAGGGCTCGGGATGGCTGGTGGATCAACAAAACAGGGGAAGATAACCTGTCGTTTGTATCATGGCTGTTTAAGCATTGCAATTCATTTATACATGTAAGGACACGTTTTTTCCTAAGGGTTTTCAAATCAAAAGCCCTTTGCTTATATCAGCTCTTTACCTGATTTATAATCTAAGTTCAGTTTTTAAAGACACTCACCATGATTAACAAATACAGTAGAGCTTCCATTGCTATCAGCAGATCTCTTCGTATCCTTTTCAGATGCGGAACCCTTCAAAGCCCGCCTTTCATTTAAATGAGAATTGTTGATATCAACTTCCATCATGCTTGGAGCAAGAATCATCCGTTTATCTACGCCAGAAACATTTGTGAAATCAGTGGATTTTAGAAGCCATTCAAAATTCTCTCATACAATAGGATACTCCCTCTGTCCCTAAAAGCTAGTCCCTCTTTTTTTGTTGTTATTACGAATGAACTTTTGAGCAACAATTTAGGTTACTTTTAATTATCCTAATGAAAATTTACAATTTGTTATTGAGACTCCATTTTACACACTATCAATACCAATTTTCATATTCTCATTAAGATAATCAAAAGTAGCCTAAATTATTTAAATTATTAAGTTACTGCCCAAAGTTATTCGTAGTAACAACGAAAAAAGAGGGACGGACATTTTGGGACAGAGGGAGTATTTCAAATCAATCAAGTTTCAGCAGCACTGGCTCAACACCAAAAATGATTCCTAAGTGAATAGAAGAAGAGCTCTCTTGCAATTCATATTAGTCGTAAGAAGAAATCTTGTACATAAAGTATATGAACAAACCAGCTTATGGCCTAATGCACAGCAGCCTAAATGTTTTCGGTTATCAAAGATAACAGTTAGCAGGTGAAAATCATGCAAAAAAATTTCTTATCTCGGTTACTTACCAACATACCCCCTCCCTCCCGGGAATATAGTCTCACTTTGAATTTTGCAGTCAATTAGATTGAACTTTGACCACGAATTTATGGAAATCTTAATTCTAAAATTAATATCGGTTCATCATTAAAATACCATCAATAACAATTTTTAAATTTCTTGGTAAAGGTTCAATCAAAATCAAAGTTTGAGAGTATTACAATGTTCTTTTGTGCTGTTAACCCTTAGGGCTAGTTTTTTCAACAATGCATATCCCATTTTAGTCAAATTTGATTCCAAGGTAGTCAAATAACATGAAATAAATAACAATTATTGTGTATCAAACAAGCACTTAAATTTCCAGGAGCATCTACTACTTAGATTAACAAAAGCACAAGTTAAAAACTAAATATTTTCCCCAATAATTACTGTACATTTATTCAAATTAAACACCAAATCAAACATAAACCCACAAAAAACCCAATAATCTTTTTCCCTAACAAGCAATGTATGAACATTCATTTTCTGAATTAACATAATAAAACCCAGAAAAGAAAATGACAAAAATAAAATAAAATAAAGCTAGACAGAGAAAGAAAAAAGAGGAGAGAGAAAAGGCATACCTTTGTTGAAGCTGTTTCTTGGAAGAGACCGGAAAGGAAAAAGAGTGAATGAAGTGAGAGTGGGGAATATATAGGCACGTTGTTTTGGTGGGTGAAATAATATTATTTTGGTCCCTCAACTTGTCTAAATCTGTGTATTTGGTCCCTGTAAAAATTATTGTATGCATATGGTCCCTGAACTCATTTTCCATCTCCAGTTTTACCCTTTCTTCCATATTCCTTGCTCTTTACCCGTAATATTATTACAATTCCTGTAATGCCCTCAATATTCTTGTCCAAAACAATAAACTAGGGATGGCCAAACCGGACCGGAATCGAAAAAACCGGAACCGCCATGAACCGCCACGAAAACCGGAACCGTTTTGGATAAGGGCCGGTTAAGGTTCAACCCCCCAAAAAACCGTGAACCGGCGGTTCCGAACCGCCAAACCAAACCGTGAACCGGAACCATCTGAACCGTCAGTAAAACAGTTAAAAAACCATAAAACCATTAGATTTCTAACAGTTTCATCAGAATTAACCGTTACTAATGGAAGGTTGACAAGAAAAGTTGTGTTTTGACTGATTTTTTAGCCAAATTCAGTAAATGAAAATAATAAAAATTTGGTTGTCCCCCTCATTGTAAATTTGCCTTTAATTAATAAAATTTAAAAGGTACCGTCCCTTTTTTCTTTTATATACTATCATTTATTTTATTTTTTTCTATGTTTGTTTTTCAATATAATATTGATTTAGCTTTTTTTTTTAAAAAAAAAAAATCACTTATGAAATAATTTTTAAGTTGTTTATTCATTATTGTATGATTAATAATAATAATAATAAAAGGTACCCGGAACCGGACCGGAACAGTACCGGAACCGGATTGTGACAACCGGAACCCGAACCGGTGTAACCAAGGGCCGGTTAAGGTTCACATAAAAGGCGAACCGGAACCGGCGGTTCCGAAATGGAACCGGAACCGGTTTTGGCCATCCCTACAATAAAGTCCTGAAAGGAACGACCCGACTTGAGGAAACGGGCAGGAAGTCCGGCCTAACACGCCCCGACCATCACATACTGAACGAACCCAGGTCGAACCTGGATACAATTAGCTCGTTTTAACCGAGCTGGGAAGTCGTAGCTAAGAGGAACCGAACAAGAATTCCGAAGACCATACCGTTTCTATTGACTCTCAGATCGTTGACCGAGCTGACCTCGATAACCAAGATTACTCTAAAAGGGCCCTTCATCGGTGCCCTCGGACACACCTGACTCGAGGTCGGTCCTCGCGGAATGTTTGCTCGGTCATACGAGCTCGGACTTGTACCTGACGCCGCCATGATTGGAAGAATAGGAGGCCAGGCCAATTCGCCGATTAGGCCCACTGATGACTTCTAGAAGCGTTGCCCTAATACAAACATGATGAGTCATAGATGTGGATAAGCACAAATCCCTACGGTCAAGGAAGGAATCTAGGTGACAAGGCATGGATTCTGGAGTATATATAGCACCCTCATTCAGCTAGAGGGGGGTTAAGCTCTCTAACCTCACTCTTTCTCTCTAGATTTCACACCTAATCAGACTAACTCATTCTCACGCCGGAGGGCCTTCGCCGGTGAAGCCCCGGCTGAGTTAACGTTTGTTCATCTATTTCAGGCTAACAGGCATCCAGATATCACTCCGTGGATCCGGCTCAACTGATTGCAATATTTGCACGATCAGTTTGGTTCCATTGCCGGGAAAGTTGGCTTGTTAGCTTGATCTTTTTTCGTTCTGGAGGATATTCCCATCATGGTTTTGGAAAACCCAGAAACCGTTCCCGGAGTCTTCATGGCTCCCGGAGACTCAGAACCTTTTCGGCCCGCTCCTTGCCCAAATCCAGAGAACCGCCGTACGACTCGCTCTCAATCCGCCTTGCTGGTGCAACAAAACCCAGGAGTTGCCGGAATAACTACCGCAGTCACCGCCGCCCCGGTGAACGTTCTAAACCCGATTGAAGAGGTTCCCTTCACGTAGAATCGCCAAATTAGTGTCGGCGGCCAGATAGATCGGAGACCCCCTCCGATTACTTATGCACAAAGGACGGTCAAAATCCCGCATAATGGAGCCGGAACAAGCGGTACCAATACTGGAGCGGTGGCTGAACATGCGGCAATGTTGAATCGGAGATTGACGTTGCTCTTACAAATCCAAGAAATTTATGATGAGCTGGCAACCTTAGGTCCGGAACATGCCGCCAACTTCCCGGCGATTCCCGTTGTACCTATGGCAAGGGAATATCCACCTGTCATTCCCGTTCCCAGTAGCAGTTTGCAAAGAATGAATCAGAACCCACCGACCGCTGTAGGCGCGCACAATCCAAACGAGCAGGAAGAAACCTCAGGAGCAAGGAACGCGGCGCCCCGAGGGCCGAGCCTCATGGAAGAAAGAGAGCATTACAAGGAACGGCATGGAGATCAACCACCTCGATTTCCCCATACTTCTCATTTGACACACAGGAGAAACGAGGAAGAAATTTCCAGATCGGGAATTAGAGAGAATCTCGATCCTCTGATCATGGACCTACAAAGGAGAATGCATGAAATGGAGTCTAGCAGGAAAAGTACCAAGAAAACTGCGAACACGATGGCCCCGTTTGCTCGGTGGATCTTGGAAAGCCCTCCTCAGCCTTATCTTAAGCTCCCCTCGTTGACCAAGTACACTGGGTCAGAAGACGCCCGGGACCATGTGCACACTTTTGAGGCGATTATGGCTTTGGTCTCCCATGACGATGACGTTTTATGTAAAGCGATGGTCAGCACCTTAAATGGTCCGGCCTTAGCTTGGTTCAGAGCTCTCCCGCCTGGTAGCATTGACAGTTGGGAAAATTTGAGAGGTAAATTCATTGAAAACTTTTCAACAGCGGGCGAATACAAGAAACGACCAACTGATCTAGCGAACGTGAAGCAGGGCGAAACGGAGTCGTCTATGAGTTTTTACCAAAGGTTTAGAGATCTGGCCGAGCAAATTGAAGGACTGACGGATGATATGGTTATGGTATGCTTCACTGCAGGCATGAGAGCTTCTCAATTGAAGTTTGAATTTGAAATAAGGCCTCCGGAAACAAAGGGAGATTTGTATGAGCGAGCTTATCGCGTAGCTCAGGCCGAGCTAGCGGATAAGCGAACCTCGAAGGAAGGGAAGGCCAAGGAAAAAGAAGAATCAGGAAGAGGCAGCGGACGCGAATCCAAAGAATCAAAAGAAATTGAGTCAAGAAGGGGCAAGAACCGAACTAGGAGTACTGAGAGGAAGGAGACCAATGAGGAGGCTTTCACTCCGCTGAACAGATCCCACAAGGAAATCATGAATTTGATAGAGATGTTCCCTCCTCGTCCCATGGTGGGAAATGAGGAAGGGAGAAGAGCTTCGGGAAAATGGTGTGCCTTCCACAAGGATTTTGGGCATGAGACGGAGAACTGCCTGTCATTAAAGAGAGCCATTCAGCAGAGAGTGGATCAAGGAGAATTGGATCGTTTCATCAAAAGAGATGGTAAGCGAGGCCGCGACGCCAGAGGCCATGATACCAAGGAGAATTACGAAGACCGACAACGGCAGGAGCGACCACCCAGGGAAAGGATTGGGGTGATCCACGATGAAGCCTTGTCGATCACGCCTTGAAGAATCAAATCTACAGTCTTAAAAAGATACCCTTTGTGCCAGCCTGGAACAATAAAAGGGAGGAAACAATCTCCTTCTCCCCAAACGAGCTCGCGGCCAGTAAAATAGCAAGAGAACAATCCATCATACTGGAAGGAAGAATTGACAATTGTGAAACGAGCCGACTTCTGGTGGACACCGGAGCTGCCCGAGATATCTTGTATTATAAATGTTTCAAAGAAATGGACTTATCTGATGGCATGCTGACCCCCTATGCAGGCCGGTTGGAAGGGTTCACAAATCATAAGGTGGACGTCAAAGGAACCGTAAGCCTCCTCGTTGAGATAGGTACTTCACCTTATAAGGTCCAGGAAACGATCACCTTCATGGTCATTGATGTGGCGAGTGAGTACCATGCTATCTTAGGGATCCCGAGCCAAGTAAAGCTTGGGATGGTTGTTTCTTTACCTCACCAGCGAGTCAAGTTTCCAACTCCGGCCGGAGTAGGCTGTTTACGGAGCCGAGCCCAGGAATTTCTGGAGTATCTGATGGAAACTAGGAAAATGAAGAGAAAGCTCGAGCAAGACTCCGTTGGAGTCGAGGTCAAAGCAAAAAGAACGTCGGAGACAATGCTGGTCGGGGCAGTAAGCGAGATCAAAACGGATGAAGAGATTGAAAAGGAGCTGAGGATCGTGAAGAGCAGCATGATCGGTCTCATAAAGAGCGAGGCCCCCACTTTGGCCGGTGAAGACGTGGAAAGAATTACAGACATAATCGTAGATACCCTCCAATTTAGAGAAGGGCCCGAGCTCAAGCCGATCGACGAGCTCGAGGAGATTCCGATCAACCCCGAGTTCCCAGAACAGGTAGTCAAGATTGGAAGCAGCTGTCCCAAGACGAACGGGCTAACTTGATCACCCTTTTAGAGGCGAGCTTAGATGTATTCGCCTGGAAAGTTGAGGACATGAGAGGGGTTAAGGAGGAGATAGCCGTACATGAGCTCTGCCTCGACCCAAGCGTGAGGCCAATTAAACAGAAGCGCAGGATCTTTTCACTTGACAAACAAGTAGCCATCAGGGAAGAGGTGAGCAAGTTGCTACGGGCCGGGATAATCAAGGAGGCTTACTACCCATCTTGGCTAGCTAACGTTGTGATGGTCAAGAAAGCCAACGGCAAGTGGAGAATGTGCGTTGATTTTACCGACCTCAACAAAGCTTGCCCTAAAGATTGCTTCCCGCTCCCCAGAATAGATAAACTCGTCGATTCCATAGCCGGTCACAAAACACTCAGTTTCTTGGACGCTTACTCGGGCTATCATCAGATTAAGATGGCCGAGCAGGACATCGAGAACACGGCTTTCCAAACAAGCGAAGGGACCTACTGCTTCAAAAAGATGCCGTTCGGCCTCAAAAACGCAGGGGCCACCTACCAGAGAATGGTGAATCAAGTCTTCAAAAACCAGCTCGGGCGGAACATGGAGGCGTATATAGATGACATGGTCATCAAGACAAGGGATGGAGACCACTGCACAGACCTGCGGGAAACTTTTGGCAATTTGAGAGCCAATGAGATGAAGCTCAATCCGAGCAAGTGCGTTTTTGGTGTCACAGCAGGAAAATTCCTCGGTTTCATGGTATCTCAAAGGGGCATTGAAGCAAACCCCGAAAAGATAACTGCGTTACTCACTATGAAAGAGCCGGTCTCAGTCAAGGAAGTTCAGAGGCTAAACGGACGGGTGGCAGCGTTGGGTCGTTTCATAGCCAAGTCGACGGAAAAATCGTTACCGTTTTTCAAGGTTTTGCGAGGAGGAAAAGAGTTTCAGTGGACTGAGGAGTGTTCCTCAGCTTTCAAGCGATTGAAAGAATATCTGAGCCGTCCCCCCTTGCTCAGCAGCCCTTCTTCGGGAGAAACCTTATACGTGTATCTCGCTGCCACAGATAGGGCGGTTTCCGCTGTGCTAACCAGGAATGACAATGGAATCAAGCCGGTTTTCTATACAAGTAAGGCTCTCAACGATGTAGAGTCACGGTACTTCAACGCCGAAAAGCTGGCGTATGCCCTGGTAGTGGCCGCTCGCAAATTGAGGGCTTATTTCTCAGCCCATCCTATAGTGGTGTACACTAACGCACCCCTTAGGAAAATTCTGCACAAACCAGACAGCTCGGGAAGGCTCTTGAATTGGTCGATCGAACTTACCGAGTTCGATATCTCCTATCAACCGAGAAAAACGCTCCAGGCACAACCATTGGCAGATTTTATGGTTGAAACTACGTTTAGCAGCGAGCAAGAAGCTTCATCCACCAACGACCACGGGATCGAGGATCTCAAGGGCTGGCATATGTTCACGGACGGATCGGCGTCAAAAAGCCATAGCGGGGCTGGGGTATTATTGATTGAACCAGGAAACGGCCTCACTGTTGAAAAGGCCTTGCGATTCAAGTTTCCAGCCTCTAATAACCAAGCTGAATATGAAGCTCTCATAGCCGGTATTGACTTGGCCAAATCGATGGGAGTAAAGAATCTGAAGGCTCACACCGATTCTCAACTCGTTGTTAATCAGTTGAAAGGAGAATACGAGACCGTCAACCCGGTATTGTCTCGATATAGAGATCTCGTTGCAAAGCTGGTGGAAGGATTCGAGTCTTGGCAGATTGAGCAGATCGGTAGGAAGGATAACGCACGAGCCGATATGCTGTCAAAATTGGCTACTATGGAAATGGGGGAAGCTGATCAGTTAAAATGGGTCGAGTTTTTGGAACGACCCGCAATTGAAAGAGTTCAGATCATGGAACTAAACGAGGCTTTCTCCGATACGGACCTTTCCAATTGGATCGATGACATGAAAAATTATATCGAGAAGGAGGAATTGCCGTTGGACACCGAGAAAGCAAAGACGATCAAAAAGAAAGCCCCACGCTTCATAATTCTGGAAGGGAACCTGTACAGGAGGTCGTTCGTCAAGCCCCTTTTGAGGTGCGTACCTCCAGCACAAACCCAAAGTTTGCTAGAAGAGGTACACGAGGGAATTTGTGGCGGCCACCCCGGAGCCAGAACCTTGGCAGAAAAAGTCATCACCTTGGGCTATTACTGGCCCAATTTGAGAAGGGAGGCAGTAGAATATGTCAAAAGGTGTGACAAGTGCCAAAGATATGCCGACCTTCCCAGGCTGCCTGCTACCGAGCAAACCCCAGTCGTGGCATGCTGGCCATTTCACATGTAGGGAATAGATTTGGTCGGACCTTTCCCACTGGCCCGTGGGAGGCTCAAATTCGCAGTAGTAGCTGTTGATTACTTTACAAAGTGGATAGAGGCCAAACCGCTAGCTGAAATAACCGAGGAAAATGTACTGAATTTTGTCCATGATCAGATTTGGTGCCGATTCGGAGTACCCAAACATATTGTTTCGGATCGAGGACTCCAATTCTCAGATGCTTTCACTACTGAGTGTGCCCGGCTAGGGGTTAAGCACACCAAGTCATCTGTCTCCCATCCTCAAGGTAACGGCCAGGCTGAGGCAGCTAATAAACTTGTTATGCACGCGTTGCACAGAAACCTCACAGGGAGAGCAGGAAGATGGGTCGATGAGCTCCCTCTAGCTCTATGGGCAATTCGGACAACCACCAGAGGCCCCATAGGTGAATCCCCATTCGCGTTGACTTACGGCTCAGAGGCCATGGCTCCAGCCTAGTTAGCAATACCCACAGCTCGGGTCGCGTTCTTTGATGAAACTAAAAATGAAGAAAGAAGAAGGATCGATCTGGACTTGATCGATGAAAAAAGGCTAGAAGCTCACTTGAGATCCGTGAATTACAAACAAAAAATGAAGAGGTACCATGATAGAAGGGTGAGAAAGCGACTTTTCCAAGTAGAGGACTAGGTGCTGAGAAAGATCGAGGACACGAGCCGAAAAACTCAGCAAAACAAGCTCTCCCCAAACTGGGAAGGTCCCTTCATCGTAACCCGTATCGTCCACGACGGGACTTATATGCTGAGAACCCCGGAAGGGAAAGACCTAAAAAACCCCTGGCATTCCAATAGCTTAAGGCGATATTATCATTAATATGTCCTCATTTTGTATGATTTCCAAGGATATCCCTTTTCGGGCACTTGATTCCTGTATCAGCTTGTTTATGTATGGAAATCACGCCGGGATTCGTTTATCTCAATGTATGAATTTTTTTATGCTTTTACATTGAACTCGTCCTGAACGAGCTAAGCCTTGTCTTGAACAAGCAAACCTTGAACTCGTCCTGAACGAGCTAAGCCTTGTCTTGAACAAGCAGACCCGAACTCGTCCTGAACGAGCTAAGCCTTGTCTTGAACAAGCAGACCCGAACTCGTCATGAACGAGCTAAGCCTTGTCTTGAACAAGCAAACCTTGAACTCGTCCTGAACGAGCTAAGCCTTGTCTTGAACAAGCAGACCCGAACTCGTCCTGAACGAGCTAAGCCTTGTCTTGAACAAGCAGACCTGAACTCGTCATGAACGAGCTAAGCCTTGTCTTGAACAAGCAAACCTTGAACTCGTCCTGAACGAGCTAAGCCTTGTCTTGAACAAGCAAACCTTGAACTCGTCCTTAACGAGCTAAGCCTTATCTTGAACAAGCAAACCTTGAACTCGTCCTGAACGAGCTAATCCTTGTCTTGAACAAGCAAATCTGAACTCGTCCTGAACGAGCTAATCCTTGTCTTGAACAAGCAAACCTTGAACTCGTCCTGAACGAGCTAAGCCTTGTCTTGAACAAGCAAATCTGAACTCGTCCTGAACGAGCTAAGCCTTGTCTTGAACAAGCAAACCTTGAACTCGTCCTGAACGAGCTAAGCCTTGTCTTGAACAAGCAAACCTTGAACTCAACAAGTAGCCTAAAGCGAAAAAGGTACACGATATTCCACAAGAAAGAACAATAACAAAGGTTCATATTAATAACGAGGTCAAAAGCCGACCTCGGGGGCATACAAAAAGAAAATTAACTAAAATTATTACAAGGGTGGAGATTCACCCTGGGCTACCTCGCCCTCGGCCACGGACCCCTCGGCTCCGGCTTCTGGCACCTTATCGGCCTCAGCACGTTCCCGTTCTAAGGCATGGCGAGCCAAGACCGTGTCAACATTGACATCCAAAAGATCAGGCCTAACCCAGACCTCCAACTTATCTTCCTCATCTTCACAATCGAGCTGACCCAATTCTTCTTCGTTGAAAGGAATCATAGCATGGGCAGCCCGAGCCTCTGGATTAAACTGGGGAAGCTCGATGAGATCGGCGATGATTTCAGGATCCTTGGGGAGGTAGCCATGACCGTAAGCATCCCTAATGCCGTGCCTGTGACCCGTCTCAAAATAAGGCATGGCTTTTTCTAGCACTTTCGTAGCAAAAGCCTCGGTCTGCTCATACCGATCAATAATGGCTTGCTCGTTCAGAGAAGTGCGTTGGGTCACCTCGGCTTCAGCTTTGAGCAGCTCGTTTTCCTCTTCGGACAAACGAAGGCGCTCAAGTACCTCCGTATTGCGCCCCGCCGCCATCTTGACCTGATCTTCAAGGTCATTGATTTGAGAACGACCTGACACCACCTCCGCCTGAGCCGTCTCTATCTCTTTATCCTTGACGGACAGGATCCTCTCTAGCTCGGCCACCCTCGTTTTCAACGAAATGACCTCATCAACATGAAGAGCAAGCTCTTTTTCCTTGGCCACTAACGCCTCTGCCTTCTCCCTGGCTCGGGATTCAAGTTCCTCGCCACTCCGAGTAAGGTGGAGACCAAGCGTGGCCATCTGAAAAGTAATAATTTCCTTAGATAAATCTGATACAAGTAGAGCGCAATAAACCAAGCCAAAAATCCGTACCTCACTAATAAGCAAGCCAAGGCGACCGCCGCACAGAGAAGAAGACGACTTCTCCTTCGCAAGATCCTCAAGATGATCAAAATCGGCTGCTCGGCGAAGCACGGCGCGACCAAACCTGACTTTATACCCTTTGCGGGCATAAAGGTTCAAACCTCTGAACAAAGTAACGTTACCGAGCCGATCAGACAGCTCGTCAACCTCCTCACCACTCTTCACACCTTCCAAGTCCGCTCGAGTAATTTGAGCCTCGGGGGGCGACCTCTTGGAAAGAGGAACATGGTCAGCACCTTCCTCTGTACGCCCCCTCTTCTTGGTAACATCAGTAGTAGTATGCCGAGCTGCGGCCTCTTTTTCCGTTGTAGGGGAGGGTATGGGGTTGGAAGCACCGGTCTCTTCTCGGTAAAAGCTTGGGACCCCCTGCATTCCTCTCTTTCTCACCATCGGTAGAAATTAGAGGGACGGATGAAGGAGCTTTCTTCGAAAGTTCAGACTGCCGAACCCCCGTCTGTGCTTTGGCAACCGAGGAAGAGGTCGACTTATTCAGACTCTCAATTGACGGAAAGAGGGAACCTTCTTCTTGCTCGCGGCCGCAGCCAGGTACTGCTCTCCGTGTGAACTCATCGCTGCAACAAGAACAAGCGACGTTAAGAACACGAGCATAATAAGGAAACAACAACAAAAAACAAAACAGGTAATCACCCCC
>JAOWBW010003044.1:0-42913 GCA_026119855.1 Campanula takesimana
AAAGCAGAGATTAAAGGAGGCCAATGATTAAACAGAACTTGTTGCTGGGCGTTGAACGTGTGGCAAGAGCCTGACCATTTGTCACATGCATATTTTAAACTTATTTTTGTTTTTTTTATTATTATGATTAATAATAATAGAAGTAGATGCCGATGAGTCAACGGTCAAATGTAAATGGAGTTGGAAGTTGGAACTAGCTAGTTTTAGCAGCATGTCGGCTTTGTTGTTTTTTTTGTTACTAGTACTTTCTTTCTTTGTGTCTTTAAATCAAGATTAAAGTTACTATGTGCAAAATGTTACGGGGTCCTGTGTAAAAAATACTTCTTCCGTCCAAAAACACTTTACACGCCAATTTAAAAACGCACGGAAATTAAAAAAGGTATATAAATTCAAAAATATTATGAGTCCGAAAGACGTTGTTAGTATGATAAGTTGAGTGAGATTTACAAATGGGTCCTAAATTAAGTGCAATGTGTTTTGGGACGGAGTGAATATGACAAGTGGAGTTGAGAGAATAGAAAAATAATAAAAGTTAAACATTTGAGGAAAGATGAATTACCGATGGGACACCTAAAAAAGAAATTAGTTAACTACGTGATATCATAAAATCAATTTCATCTGTTAATATAAAAACAAAGAGAGATAGAAATTCAATCAAATACTCCATCCGTTTCACGTCATTTGAGGCTTTTGTCAACTTAACATCGTTTTGACGAACACTTTATAAAAAAGTTTATGATCTTAATTTAAAAATTATAAAATGATTCACCATAAAAAACACTCTCAATCACATTTTTAAAATTTTATTAAGATCATCAAATTTTCTATAAAGTTTTCGTCAAAACGATGTTAAGGTGACCAAAAGTAGTGAGTGAAATGAAGGGAGTATGTGTTTAATGGCGGATTTTAGTCTTTTATAAATAGAGTGAAATTTTGCATGACTGGTTATGTATAAGAGGGTAAAAAAAAAATTGGTCTCCTGTAAAACGCGTTTTCCTAATGGTTACGAAAAACGTGTTTTTCAAAACCTTCAGAAGACTTTATATTGATATCCAGAAGCTTTATACTGATAACAAGAACCCTTCTGGCTATCACTTTGGTTCTGGCTATCACTTTGGTTCTGGCTATCAATCTCATATCCAGAGAGCTTTATATTGATATCCAGAACCAGAGAACCCTTCTGGCTATCACTTTCAAAGGTCCTACTATCACTTTCAAAGGTTTTGGCTATCAATTTCAAAGATTCTGCTATCAATCTCATATTCAGAAGGCTTTATATTGATATCTAGGACCCATCTGGCTATCACTTTCAAAGGTTCTGACTATCAATGTCATATCCAGAAGCCTTTATATTGATATCCAGAACTGTTGAGAAGTTCCGATTATTTACAAAAATGCCAACGCGTTTTTTTTAAAACAAGTTTTTCCTAAGCGTTTGGAAAAACGAGTTTTTCCCAAGATTTTGCGGAAAAAAAAACTCTCTCCCTTCCCGAGTATATGTTCACCCTCCCATTTATACGGAGACTAAGAAATGGTGGAAGTAATGTAAGTGTTGTGAGTATAAAAGTAAAGTCAGAGAGAGAATGAGTGGGAGTGAATAGTAAGTTGATTGGTGTTGTGAGTATAAAATTAAAGTGGGAGAGAGAATGAGTGGGAGAAATAGTAAAGATTGTTTGCCATTTTTTGGAAGTGGGCATATACTTTGGGATTGGCTAAAAAGAAAATGTGGACATATACTCTCGGACGGAGGGAGTATGGAATTAGTGCGATTTCTTTTTACAAACTGGACAAGTTTTAATGTACTGCCCCAAGACTTTAAAATTTTCAAACTAATTGAACTGATAGAAATTCTCTCTGTTGTCTCGTTTGATTTTCCAAACATATTAATTACATGAAAAAAAAAACTTAAAACTTTAGTATTTTGAGGCTTTATTTTAGAAATGTGACTAACTTTAAAAAAAAAAAAAAAAAAAAAAAAGGAGGGGGGGGCTATCATTTTGAAATGGAGGGAGTATGTTATCGTTCTAATTACACTAAAACTGCATAGTTGGGTTGGTAAGAAATAACTCTAACTTAATTGAATAAAAAAGATCGTATTTAACCTCTAGAAATGTAGTTGCATTAACTTCTAGTATCTAAAAACTACAACTAAAAAAGAAGACATGTAAATAATCAATTACATTGTAATTTTCTTTTATTTCAGGGGGATAAATTAAAGAGTAAATCATTTTCTAACTTTGGATTTAAGATTAATGTTTTTTTGTGACTTTTCCTTTGTTTGCAGGATTAGGGTTGCATGTCGCGCCCCAGATCCGTGGTCCTACTTGGCCCCACGCTCGGGACACGATTGGAAGACGTTATAAAACACTTTTAGAAAAAATTTCGAAATATACTTTCATAAAGTTTAACAAAATCCACACTCGAAGTTCAAAGACTTCATTTAACTTTCAAACAAACTTTTCACAAACAAAGTACTTAGCCCGAAGGCTTACAAACTTTATACAAATGTACATACACCAACACTATCCAAAAGAATGGTGTTACAAAATGATGAAGTCACGGAAACTCTACCCAAAAGGTATTACATCTAAGTAATGTAGCCTTTACAAAATAAATCTCAACTCTTACCACTTTAACGTCCACCCGTGCCAAAGTGTCCTATCCCCTGGACTCGCCTTTATCTAAAACAGTAAACAAATTAGGGGTGAGAATGAATCTCAGTAAGCTACTAAAATGCAACTACGTTTCATGCTAAAATGATAAGTATAACAAACAATATCATAAGCATCACATAGCACATAGCATGAGAGGCAAATCTAACTCATTATACCACACATACAACGATGTAACACTCACAAGGATACTTAGCCAAGGTTTACCGAAAGAACATAACCGTCGATACTTAGCCAAGGTTTACCGAAAGAACATAACCGTCTGGGAATACCATTTAAGAAAACCATCTGAGGAAACCATCTGAGCAGCATAAATAGCTGAAGCTGGGATCCCGAAAACCAAACCATAACCATAAGAACCAAAGTAACAACGGGGGAAATATGACACAAAGTCATAACCCAATGCTCACTCGAGGGAGCTAACTCATCCCATCAAGGCCAATCTGGACTTGGGAAAAGGTCCAGTGGAAAAGCCTTATAGTGAACTTGGCTGGCTGTGTGCCACTATAATTCTTTCCACCTCCACTCGATTAGGAAAAAGGTCCAGTGGAAAAGCCTTGTGAACTTGACTGTGTGCAACTATAATCCTTTCCACCTCCACTCGATAACACAAACCAGCTGGACTTTCAAACAAAGCACTGTAATAAATACTTGCTTAAACAACAACCGGGGCAATGATTCCAAAGTAGGGAACCAAGCCAAACACATCACAAGAAGCACACAAAAGAATCACTCATAAGAGTTCCAATAACATTGACATTTAAGTCATAAACACAACATTGTACTCATATGAAACCAAATCATCATCTACCATTTTAGCTTCCCAAAACACTTATCTACGCACCCTAGACTAGGACACAAAACCTAGCCCAATATTGGGTCCTAAACCAAGTCAATGAAATAACTTATTTTCTTCAGCAACAGTGGGCGCCCGCCCAAGAGCCCTGTTTTAAAATTTTACCTTTCAGTAGTTTTGGGCGCCCACCTGGCCCCATATTGGGCGACCGCCCATAAGCCCTGTCGGGCCAAAAATTGCACACTTTTTACTCCTTTCGTTTCACCGTCCCAAAAGTACAACACTTACACACTTAACTTTTATAGCCTTACTAAGGCTACCAAAAAAATCAGTCCCAAACAACTCTAACACTACCTTGAACCCAACCAAACCAAATACTCACTTTGTCTCAAAATTACAAGTATCACAAATAAATTCTTTTCACAATAATTTTACCACATATAACATATACAACATATATGTGACCATTTTAACATTTAAGGGAAATTAGTAACTTACCTATTTCCGGAAAAAGTATCGCAGAAATATGTTTTGTTCGGGTAGAAATGACATATTCAACGCCCTGATCATTTTTATATAATTAGATTTTAAAACGGATAAGTAAATAAAAAGAATTAATCGAAATAGGTTGAACTTACCTTTTTCTCCTAACCCTAGCAAGAACGAGAGAGAATGTTCTGGGAAATATGAATGCAAACACAGAGAAAGAGGGAGAAAGAAGATAAGTTATAAGATTTTTTGCCTCATTTTTCTACTTTTGGTCACCCAACTTTCATTTTTAACACTTAAGCCCCTGAATTTATATTTTCACAAAGGACCCTATAGTTTTAACTTAATCATTTAACTCCTTTAACCATTATTACTACTAACTAAGTAAATATCACATTTAATCATACAATATGTGCAAGTCATAAAATATGATGCAACACATAAAATGCACACATAAGTTCAAATTAAAATCCCAAAAAAATATAAAATAAATAGGGACGGGTTTTTGGGGTCGTTACATTGCATCAACATAAACTTTTTAATTTATTAGTTAAACAAAATAAATTGTTTGAAAATTTTCATTTGTTTTAAGTAACAAATCAAAAATTTATTTTTTTTGACTTTACATTTCAAATATGACTTTTCATTTCTTATACCGGAGAAGTTAAAGTCACTTTATCATAATTATTTTTAATATATTAAATTTTATTGAGACTCTTCATATTTTAGTAACCGTTGCACTTAAATGAATGCATATAATGATATATGAAAAAAATCTTAGGTACAAAATTATTTGAATGTAAAAATTTTAAAAATCATTCATTTTAGTATAAACAGGACATTCAATTTGGAATGAAGAGAGTAACTATTATGATTTACTAATATTATTAATAGTAATAGTTAATTTCTTTTAAAAAAAATAATTATTAACTTATATAATAACTAATATAATTAACTAATAATGTTAATTGTAAAAGTTAATATATATAGTAACTATTGTAATTAACTATTATTGTCAATAGTAAAAGTTAACCTATATAGTAACTATTATGGTTAACTAATACTATTAATAGTAATAGTTAACTTATATAGTAACTATTAACGTTAACTAATACTATTAATACTAATAAAAATGACAAATGGGGGTAACGTACTATTGAGTTCATTGCAATTAATGGAACGTACAAAGAATTGACATCTTAATGTAACGTACTTTACCATCTAATTTCATATTATGGAACGTATCTTAACGACGTTAAAAAAATAACTGAAATATCAACAAAATGAGAAAAAACTAACACCCATTAAGAAGAAGACTAACTCCGTTAAGTAGAAACTCATTTCTACCTCCTTCTCTATGGTACAATGATAGCCTTCATCTCACCACCATTAACACCGACACCACCCACCACCCATGTTTACCACCGCGAATAAGACAGACCCCTTGCTTTGGGTTTTCATTTTTTTTCGCCAATTTATTTTTCCCTACAGTAAATTAATAATGATTTTTTTGGGTAAAATTCTAATCTGGGTTTCAAGTTTCTTCAATTTTGGGGAATGAACATCTGAATCTCTCCCTTTCTTCATTCCGATGCCTCCCCTCACGTAGATAATCGACACCGTTGGAGTCACCGAGGCAGAGGACAACGATGAGGACGGCGGAAGCACAGCATCATCGCCATTTTCTACCCACTTTAAAACCCGAAGAACACCATTGTTCGTGAACTGAAGAAACTTTGTTGCTCTGCTCTAAGAAAAGTAAAGACTGATGAAGAGTTTGGAAGTTGAAGAGAGTATGATGAGAGAGAATGGTGGAGGAAATAAACTCAATAGTTACACCAATTTGTCGTGGAAGGGCAATTTAGCCGGCAATTGCTGGGTGTCGGAGGAGGGGCATTTTCTTGGATGGGGTAGAGGCCGCTCTGGGAGACGAGGGTTTAATGTTTTTTTATATATTTGGGATAGTGAGTTTTATTTTTATACTTCTACCCCCCGTATTTCTACATCAACAACTAAGCTATAGTTAGTTTACTTAACAAGTTGGTTCATTCCGTTATTAAAATTTAACGTCATTTAACTTGGTTACCTTATTTGCAACGAGACTCAAAAGTACGTTACCTTATGTTGTCAATTCATAGTATATTACCTTTGGTGCAAACGAAGGTGTAGTACGTTCCATATTCTTGTAATTATTCCGTTAAGTAATACTATTAATAGTAATAGTTAACTTATATAGTAACTATTATAGTTAACTAATACTAATAGTAATAGTTAACTTATACAATAACTATTATAGATAACTAATACTCCATCTGTCTCGCTTTAAGGTTCTTACTTTCCTTTTCAGTCTGTCCCAATTTAAGGTTCTTGCTTTGCTTTATTACCTAAAATGGAAAGTGGGACCCACTAGTCATTCTCACAACAAAAATTCCCTACCCACTTTCTCTTTCCCACTTTACTTTTCATACTCACAACATTTACTTTTCCTTAATCTCCGTGCAAAGTCAAACTAAGAACTTTAAATTGGGACGGAGGTAGTACTATTAATAGGAATAGTTAACTTATGGGTGGACTGTTGTGCGACCGCCGCACGCCGTGCGACGGCGCCAGCAAGTCGTTTCCTTTTTATTTTCTTCTTCTTTTTTTGCCCCTCAATTCCCCCCCCCCCCCATTTTTTACTCGCCAATAGAAGTAACACTTTTTATACCGAAATGTAACACTTTTTTTTATATGAATGTAACACTTATGTTTTTTCAAAAATGTACCACAATTGTGCTGAAATAAAATAAACATAACATACGATTGATAACTAAAATAATGTTAGGTTTCATAATAAATGAATGTAACATTTTTTTTCTCTCATTTGTAACAGTTTATATTCATAAAAAGTAACTTTTTGTTTTAAGGGTTAATTGCAATTTGGTTCCTAACATTTCTCAAAATTTGCAATGTTGATGTTGTTTTTTCAATTTCGCCAATTGGTATATTCACTTTGTCTTTTTGTTGCAATTTGCCTACAAAAGTAACTATTTGTTAGTTTTTTAACAGGTTTTTTGGTGATGTGACTAGCACATGACGTTTTAAAATGTTTTTAGAGCTACACATATCCGATTGGTATGATTATTTTTGTAAATTAAAGCTAATATTTAAATATACAACATATATTTTTTTGGCAATTTTTTGGTTAATTAATAACATTATATTAATTTGTAATTTAAATAAATAAAAATAGCTAAAAAAATAGAGAACAGGGGAAAAAATTCTGAAAAATTACTAATTTCCACCATGCTATAACTTCTTTCCTCTCCTCTACTTTCTTCCACCACCCCGTCACATCCCACATCACCCCTTCCACATACACCGTTTCCCCAATTCATCCTTCTCGCACTCTCTCTTTTTTCCCTACTAAGTATTTTAATAAACTGATAATCAAAATATTAGAATTTACTTCATGTAAAACATATTTGGGGTTAATAATTTTTTTAGATTATTTTTCACCTTTTTTTCTAATTTTTATTTTTTAATAATTAAATTTAATAAAAAAATCCAGTGGCAAAACAAATTGCCAAAAAAATATTATATTTTGTATATTTAAATATTAGCTTCAATTTAAAAAAAAAAGAATCATATTAATCTGATTGGTGTAGCTCTAAAAACATAATAAAACATCCCTTAAACAAGAAGTTATCTGATTGGTGTACCTCTAAAAACATTTTAAAACATCCATTGGCAAAACTAACTGTGTGTAACACCCAGTTAGTTTTGTAGTCGGATTGCAACAAAAAAACAAAGTGGATATACCAATTGGCGAAATTGAAAAGACATCATCAACATGCTAATTTTGAGAAATGTTAGGAACCAAAATTTCAATTAACCCTTGTTTTAAATGTAACAATTTTTATCGAGAAAATAACAAATGAAATGCAAAACGATTATATACATGAAATAAAAATGTACCACTTCTTATAAAGGAATGGGACACTCTTTTTTTCAAAAATGTAATACTTTTTTTTCAAACGTAATACTTTTTTTTTCAAAAATAACATAAGATTGATTACTAAAAACTAATGTTACATTTTATAATAAATGAATGTAACATTTTTTTTGTCATTTGTAACAGTTTGTGTTCTTAAATGTAACACTATATCTGACGCGTAACAATTTTTATTCAGAAAGTAACAATTGAAATGCAACCGATTATAAACAAGATTTCTTATTATATATATTTTTAAGAAAAAAAGTAACATTTACTAAATAAAAAATGTAACATTCATCTATATAGAAAAATTATTAACCATATGACACTCCGTTACACTTCAATTATTATTTTTTCTAATCACAAAAACAATCAAGTTATTTAATTATTATTTTTTTACAAAATTGATGTTACAGCTTACAGAAAAGTGTTACTTTTGTAAGATAAAACTATTACTTTTAGCATAAAAGAGTGTTACATCTCAGGAGACAAGCAGCTCAAAAAAAATTTGTGTTAAAATTATGTGTTTTTTAAAAAAAAAAAAAAAAACCATATCATGACTTATGTAGTTTTGTTCGTCTCGTCGAGACGAACACAACGGTATTTTTTTCCCGACTTATAAATCTCAAGATATAGCATTTTGAAGTTATTGGAGTTTTTTTTTTTTTTAGGGAAAGACATGTGTCGCGATCTGATAAACGGGTGAGTGGATCCAAGCGGTCGGCTGCAGCAGAAGAGATTAAAGTGAGAAGCAGCGGAACCAACCTGGAGAAGGAAAACGGTCGCACGGCGTGCGACCGTCTGACGGAAGTTTTTGTCTTAACTTATATAGTAACTATTATAGTTAACTAATACTATTAATAGTAATAGTTAACTTATACAATAACTATTATAGATAACTAATACTATTAATAGGGATAGTTAACTTATACAGTAACTATTATAGATAACTAATACTATTAATAGTAATAGTTAACTTATATATCAACTATTATAGTTAACTAATACTATTAATAGTAATAGTTAACTTATATAATAACTATTAGTATTAACTAATATTATTAGCTAATAATAAGAATATCAAGAGCCACTTATAATTAAGAATGGTGATGATGTGGCTTCACCAAAAGCAAGTATTAGCCAAAATATATCCACGTGGTGAATCCGTAGCCCTCCGCCTCGACTTTTAATATATACTCCCTCCGTCCCACCCGAATTATGATTTTTGAGTTAGGCACGGGGATTAAGGAAAAAGTGTTAGTGGAGTAGGTGTTGTGAGTATGAAAAATGAAATAAGAGAGAAAAAGTAGAGTAGAGAATAATGAGTGAAAAATGTTGTAAGTGTGAATGTGGGTCCCATTAAATAAAACATTTCTATGTTTGGGTTGTCCTAATTCGAATGAGACACCCAAAATAGAAATTTGTCCTAATTCGAGTGGGACGGAGGGAGTATAGATTTTCCAATGTTGAAAATACAATTACGTTAAGTTCGTAAAGAGAGGTTAACAGTAGACATAATTTTCGTTTGGAATACAATTTTGTTTTGAGAGAAAGTAGACAAGTTGAAAGAGGGAATAGTAACAAAGAGACCAAAATGGGGGCATTTAAATATCAATAAATTTGGACTTGAGTAAAGCCAAACCCCAGACAAGAAAATAAATCAAATTATGGACCAGTCAGTCACATCAACCTCTCTCTCATGAAAATTTGGTTTGGGTCGTTTCTATTTCTACACTAAGCTTGATTTTGAGCCGATTGAACATTGTGTCACGTCTTAAATCATTCTTCATTTCGCCACAAAATATAATTCCTTCAAATAAATGATAAACTACTCTTAACTACTTATGTTTAGTAAGTAATCATCTTTCAGCATCAATCCAATGTTCAAAAAGACCCTAATCTACTCGTGATGATTGACGTAGATACAGATACAATGTTGCAACACATCAGTCACTGTAACATCGGTTTTGATAAAAATACAGCGTTGCAACACATCAGTCACAGTCTGTAACATCAGTCCTGATCCCCTCTAATGATCCCAACTCCTACCATTGTGCTTTTCCTCCCTCTTGGTGCCAAACCTCCACTTGCAGTTTACAGGTAAAGCCACACACTTCAACATAAAGATTGCTTTACACAATTTGGTTTGCGTAACCAACCAAATCTCAGCGTTCCATCATAAATATGAACAACACAAGATGCCGGAAAAGAAAACCCAGAGTGAAGGGACACAATATAGAAATGTCACTGCGCTGCTAAACTATACTACTGCCACCTTCACTTTTATAGTCCAGGTCTTAAAGGCGAGGCGAGCAAACACTAGAAAGAAGAATACACATAAATAGTCGCGATATCTATCTCAACAGAATTCTCTAAATCAGAAAAGAAAATAATCCTGTTTTTTGGAACTCACTCACTTATGAAATAATTTACACTAACCTTCTAGCCCCAACAATCACTTCACCAGTTTATTCTTTTATTGTGCCAGAATCTTCAAGAATTTCGCTTATCAACTCCTTTTGAACTAACTCGAGCATGGTGCAACACAACCTTGAGTGACTGGTCCTCCAACTGCCGGTGGTCATTGCCCCCATATGCAGGCCCTAAAACAAACAAAAAGCATTCATGAATCACGGTAGTTTAAAATAAGCATCTTGAAACAGGAAAAATGTAACATTGGACCAATGTTATTGAGAACATAAACCTACACATTGATTTCTATAGCATTAATATTTAATACACTTGTGTGACATGTACTAAAAAGTTGACGGAGATGAAACTACCAGAGGAAAAACGACATTTATAAAAGCTTAAGTGTAGGAGTAGGACCATTCACTCAGCAAAGAAAACTATCCACCAACTCTTTACAATAACAAGCCTAATTTTTTTTATCTTACCAACAAAGGGTAAGACATCGCAAGAGAAAATAGTTATCAAAAAGTTAAGTTCGGAAATGTAAGGGTAATACATACATATACTATTATAGTGACAACTGCAGACACACACACACACACACAAGTTGCACAACTCAAAAGAATATCAATCGTCTAAGTATCAGCCATATACATAAAACGTAGACTATAGAACCACAATGTTACCGGAAAGTTTAACATGAAAATCAGGAGTGCCAAGTTATTAGTCATCACAGATAGAGGATCCAAGTAAAGTGAGTGGGAAACAGTTAACCACAAGGCAATCTAGATCGCTTTAAGACCAAACCAGCTTGAGCTCTAGTCATTTTAGACCCGACTCCCTTTCTATCTGATAAGACTCTATCATTATCTTAGCCTCAATTCTAAGCAAAGTAAACTCATGTTGGTTCCGATAAGCTCCCTAAGAGAGAGAGAGAGGGGGGGGGGGGGGGAATTAAGTTCATTTCCAAGAGAGAAAGAGAGCTTGCTTAACTAACTTCCATCCACTTAACAATTAGTTTTCAGCTTCTAAGCTACAAATTGCTTCAGCATCCTATTCAATCAAACATGTTAGGTATCTGGAGAATTATATTCCGTCTGTTTAACAAGATTTACTTTGTGGATCAAGCGATTTACTATATGTGAACCCATAGAAAGATGTGAACACAATGTCTTCGTTCTTTATCCCACTAAGGTAAATCCCATTAAAAATCTTAATTGCTACACGGTCCAGAGACAAAGCTCATTACTTGCCATTATCCTTTAATTAGCTGATCTACTTCGTTTGACGTTTACAACACTACCGTTGTTTTTGCCAGTTCTATAATCTTCAATCTCACTCGAAGACCCCAGCGTTAAAACAGCAACAATAGATACAATCACAGGCGGACTACCGCCAGTTGGCCAATCAAGGAAGAGCCAGAAACTGCATTACATTGCAGATAATGCAGCTAGCAGATGATAGGTTCCAAAAATAACTCACAATTTCTTAGGCTATATCAACTCAGAGGCTATCTATAAGAGGAGTAATTGCGGTATCACCCACTCAAGTATGCTTAAGCCACAAGAATACCTATATATATCTCAGGCCAATTATCCTCATAAAATTCTGACAATTCTCGTTGATTCACTATTAAGAATACTAGTAATAACAGTTCTTAATTACAAAAAATATCAAGATGATTAGATTCTCATAAAAATTGGTCAAAGCTCAATCCAGTTATTGTGGGACGGGTGAAGTACAATACTAATGCGAAAGAGCAACAAGTAAAGCAGTGGAGGATATCAGTGAGACCGGACAGCGGAATCACTTTAGGAGTACAAGGAGTATTGTTCGAAAAGAGCTAAAAATCTTCAAGCGTTTGGCTGCTTTTGATTAATTTAAAGGGACAACCATGTCGAATACAACTGCAAAAAAGGGAAATCCAATTATTAATGCCAAGTCAATGACAACTGCTTGACAGACTATGAAGGCAGATTACCAATGGAATAGACACCCCAGACAAGGGTGTTCAGAGCTGTTCTCGATGCAATTACAAACTTCACACTACAAGTATCTTAGTCAACACAACAGGACAATACTATTGTGAGCAAGGTCTGGAGTATCTTAAACACTGTCCTGGGATCAAGTCATTGCTGTTTACGCAACTCCAGCTTAAAATGGACTACTCATAGTTTAACTTAGAATTTCAAATAATTGGTGCTACTTTCAACTCCGAATGACATAATTGTAATTGTAGCATTTATGCATTAAATATCTACATCACAAGCTAATTAATTATTGGAGCAAGCTATATAATATTTTAAATATCCTTCATAAATTTAAGCGGATCAATCCACTAGTGCTCTGACCAATAAGGATGATTAAACCCAAAGCCAGCTTGTTCAGCCAGTCAAAATTAGGGCCTTCATCACCAACATGTTAGGACACTGCTCACTGAGGATGAAGGTAAGTCTGAGGTACTATGTTAACATGCCTCCATGATCTCATGGATGTGCTCTGACTGGGGTGGATCATGAGGGTTAACTGGCTTGAGGATGATGGCTGCACAATCCAACAGTCAAGGGAATCCTACTACGCCACCCTGACCCACAAGGCATTAAAACAGTCCGGTGGTTTCTAGTTATGGCAAAACATGGAATAACATTGTTAGCAAAGAATAAAACCATCCTTGCCATACATGACATCTAAACTCATCATCTCCCCCCCCCCCCCCTCTTAAGATAATACAACTTGCAAGCTCTTATCCATTGGCAACAAGCACAACCATCCCTTACCACACATGACACCCAAACATCTACTTCATGAAAGACATCTTGCAAGTTCTTCTAACGTAGATAAAATATCTTAAATCCTGAAAATTGGTATGAAAGAATCTTATTTTGCCTTCATAGATAACATCTTCCAAATACTTCCGAGATACTATCCTACAAGTACTTCAAATATAACAAGCCCCTAGATCAGCTGCCACACGAGCATGACATGAGTGGATTATTCTTCATCATAACTTCATTTCCAACAGCTCAAATTCAAGACACGAGCTACAAAAACCAGAAATTATGCTTTTGACAGCCAGAATCGTCTCACCATTGATACATGAGTAGCAGTCTAAGCTTGATGTTTGAAAACTTAATGTCTTTCTCTACTCGGTGGTCTACATTGACTATGTGACATTCTCCCCGACCACTTAATATTCATTGGAATCTCATAATTTCTTACTCCAGTTCTTCAAAGGTAATAAACCATTATCAACTTGAATGTCCCTACACATCTTTGATGTTGCATAAAAATTACAAGTCTTACTCTCTTTTTCTTGTCAGCTTGATTTTTCTACTTTCTTTTAGGTTAGTGGTTTTAAGAAATATATATACATAATACAATGTACGAACGAATACCTAATATTGGACGGAAAGGGGTAATGATGACTTAGGTGGTGTTTGATGTATTAAGCACTTGATGCTTGATGCTTAATAATGAATTGCAAGGTATAATTTGGAGGTAAGGTGCCTTGATAACATTGAGCTCTACATGTTGAAAGTTCCATGAGGCTCTTATTGGTTAAGCAATGATTTTGATTCTCAATCATTAAGAGCCTCATGTAACCTCCAACATCTATACCTCAATGTCATCAAAGGCACCATACCTCCAAAATATACCTTGCAATCTATTAAGCATCAAGCATCAAGTGCTTAATACATCAAACACCACCTTAGTCAATTGTTTATTGTCTTCTGGATTTAATTCTTGTATATCATGTGTAGTGTTGGTTGTTAATTATTCCAACTGATCTTTGTGTTAGTTCGGTTGAGAGATTGCAGTCACTCGTGATTGCCTTCCATGCCTAATGTACTTGGATGGCTTGCCATTGCACTTGCAAAAGTGAGTGTGATTGTTAAATGAAATCAATAACTTCATAATTTGGCATTTTCTGAATTATATCTACCCTTATTTGTTACATGTGGTAACTTCTATGTCGCTTTTTGTAGGATTCTTCATTTCTGCACACTGGAATTTGTTGGAGGAAATTGGTGTGGGGATAATTTCTCACACAGACATTTGGTTTCTCAATTTTTGTTGTTTCCTCATCTTGGAGCTGTAGTGGAAACATTCTATAGCACCTCTTATACTAATGATACTTCAGTAATGACATATGTAGGTACTCAATAATCATGTATTCTAAATTATTTATAACACTTACTTCTACCCCAATTAAATTAATCCCACATACATTATCCAGTATAATTTGCTAACATACTTCACTAAATCCAGAATCTTGAAAATCTCACTAACTCACTAGTCTCATGTATTCAACTGATAACAATTCTACAGGCACACTAGGTATCTTGAGACTTGAGATATTGTTTTTTAGGCTATGCACAATATTCTGTCTAATGCAATCTCCATAAAATTACCCCATGCAAACAATCTAGCAGCCAAAATCTAAACATCAGTCTAACTCTGCTTTAAGATTGAAAGTGTTCCTTTTAAATTTTTGTCAAAACATATACTCCGTCTGTCCCTAAATGAATGTCCACTTTAAAAAAAAAAAAAAAAAAAAAATATCCCAAAAATGAATGTCTTTTTTGGAAATACTTTGTTCCTAATTGTTTTTTCACCAAAATTTTTTCACTAGTCTCTTTATACTTGCAAAACTAAATGTTTGAAAAGAGGATTACATGATTATATATGAATCTTTTCCACTAAATTGTATGAAATGTGTAGATTTTCAGATGTCCCTTAAAATGAAATTTGGCATCCATTTAGGGACAGAGGGAGTACTTACCTACTAACAAACAATCCCCTACAAGACATATAACCCTCCAACGAACATAAGGACAAGTGCACTATTACCAATGTGGTCTAACCATCAACAAAAAATGTATTCTTTTCCCAAAGTGTTGGAGTCCCTCGAAATAACAAAAGTCAGCATACCCCCCCCCCACCTTTTAGTGGAAGTAAGAGAGATGAAATACAACCAACCACCCTCAAATAATGTGATGAGAACTCCTAACACAACAAGCAAGCTTCAATCTTTGCATTAACAAAACACCAGTCAACAACAACAACATGAAGTAGAGCAAACAAAATAACTCTTTACAGAGGACCATTTAGGAACCAGCATCAGCAGCCCCCAAAACACAGATCTTTCAAATATAATGACAATTAAGCTCAAGAATAAGGGAACTACCCGAGATTTCCAATGCTATTGATGGGCTCCAACATCTGTAACTGGTGTTGCTGTTGTTGCTCCGACTGCCCCAATTGTTGTTGCTGAGGAGCAAAATTACTCTCCAAAGCAGTAGCAGCGGACCCAACGATCGGAGCACCCTTACCTTCAACAAACCGCCACATATACCACGACCCAACAGACCGATAAGGCTTCCATTTTTCACAAAGCTGCTCCATTTGAGAGGGCCGTGGCAACTCCTCCAACCCATACAAAAGCTGCACCCCTTTTCTAACACCCAAATCACTAACAGGTAGCACATCAGGTCTATGAAGTGAAAATATCATGAACATATGCACAGACCAAGAACCAATTCCCTTAACCATTGACAGCATTGTGAATAAAGACCTATCATCCATTTTAACAACGGACTCATCTGACAGAATTCCGTTCTTGTACTTATTAGCAAGGTCATAGAGGTAACTAGCTTTCCTACCGGACACTCCGATTTGTTTAAGTTGTTGGGTTGATAAAGCAAGAACTGCCTCAGGTCGAACAGCGTCTTCTCCACCGCACAGGGTGACAAAGCGGGTGTAAATTGAGGTTCCGGCTTTGTAGGCTAGTTGTTGATAGAGAATGCTCTTGGTTAGGGCTAGGAACGGTGCATGGTGGGAGTCGAATAAAGGCGGCGGGTGAGCGTCGATTAGGTTGGCTAGGAGAGGATCCGCTGTGCGAAGGTGTTGGATAGCGAGACCAACCTCGCCAGGTGCTGATAATGGCTTGATAACCTTGGGTAAATCTTTTGCCGATAGAGCAGGGTTTCTTCTCCTGGTTTTGGTAGCAGTGGCGGTGGTGACCGTAGAAGCGGTGGCGGAGGACGATGAAACTACAATTGATTTAGAGGTGTCTTCGTCGGTGATTGCCGGGGGCTTCACTTGTATAGAAGCAATGGAGACGGAGGCAGATGAAAGTTTACGAATCTTCGGCGGTCGAATAGGGATTTTTGAAGGAATTTGTGATGGATCTGAAACGGAGTCGGCGACTGGAATTGGCGGTGGCTGAGAGGGAGAATCGGTGGGAGATTTAGGATTGGGATTAGCAGGCTGAGAAGCCGGCGGTGGTTGTGGTTGTGGTTGTGGTTGGGATTGGGATTGGGTTTCAGTTTTCGTTTCTACCTGGGTTTGCTCATCCATGGGAGGAGTCAACAATTGAATAAAATTAGGGCTTAATTGCGGTGGCGATGGGAGAACTGACGACGGCCGACGGTGGTTGATAACGAGGATTTTGGGAATACACTTGTCTTTTCCTTCTTCTCAATCGAAAGTCACGTGCGGTCAGGGAGAAACCTACTCTACTGTAGTGACTGTGTTTGAAGGAAGGTTCCAAAAAGAAAACGCTAGGCAGTCGCAAGGCGCGGCAGCAGCGATTAGCGCCTAGGCGGGTCTAGACGGAACTTAGGCGGGACTGAGAATTTATAAATAGTTATAATATCTTAGGCGTTTCATGAACGATAGCGCCCAAGCGACCTAGACGGACGTCTTTTAGAACACTGGTTTGAAGTGATCGAATCATCGATCTGTTACACTTTAACCCCTTTGCTTATGAAATTTGTAATTTACTCCCTTCATATCTATGTGATCGTTTTAGCTACTCCCTCCGTCCCAGACTAAGGTTCTTAGTTTGATTTTACACAGAGATTAAGAAAAAATAAATGTTGTGAGTATGAAAAAATAAGTAAGAGAAAGTATGAGAGATAAAGTGGGTAGGGGTTTTTTGTTGTGAGAATGACAAGTGGATCTCATGGTCCATTTTAAGTAATAAAGCAACTAAGAACCTTAGTCTGGGACAAACCAAAAAGAAAAGTAAGAACTTTAGTCTGGGACGGAGGGAGTATTTGCTATCCAGGGCAGGAACCGAAGATTAACGGAGTGTCTGTTGGTAAACACGAAAGTGCATTTCATGTTTAAATTTCACTAAAAATGTTAGATAAACATTAATGTTTGGTCAAAATTCATTTATGTTAACTATAAAAAGTCAATTAAACAAAATTTTTGTAACGACCCCAAAAATCGTTTTATTTATTTTAATATTTATTTTATATTTTGATAATTTTTATTTAAAGTTATGTGTGCATTTTATGTGTTGCATCATCTTATATGAATTGCATATTTTAATCGATTATTGGTGTTAGTTAAAATGTTAGTAGTAAAGTTTATTTGGGGAGTTAAGTTGTTAGTGGGAAATTATAAGGGCCTTAGTGAAAGTTAGACTTGAGGGGTTTAAATGTTGGAAATGGAATTTGAGTGATTTATATGAATAATTGAGAAAAATCTTACATTTATCTCCCTCCCTCCCCTATGTTTGCATCACCACTTTCCTTAGAATTTTCCCTGAGAGTTGCCATTGTTGTGAAGAGAAAGAAAAGCTAGGTAAGGGTTTTGTTCTTATTAATTTTCCTTCTTTTAATTTACTACTCCATTTTCAAATCTAATTACATATAAATGTTCAGGGTGTTGAATAGATTCTTCCTACCGATCCATATTATTTTTCTTGACATCTTTTCCGGAAAATAGGTAAGTTACTAATCCCCCTTTAAATGTTAAAATGGTCATAAGTATGCTTTATATGCTTTGTATGTGCTAAAACAATATTTTGGTATGTTTTAGTTATACTTGTAATTTTGGGACAAAGGGAGTAGTATGAAATGGTTATTGTTGGTGTTAGTATTGTTCTTAGGCTAAGTTTTAGCCTTTGTGTAAGTGCAGATGTTAAGGTTATAAGTATTGGTAATTTTGGATTGTGAAACAAAAGGAGTAAATTTTGTTTAAGTTTTAGGCCTGCCGGGTGATGTGGGCGGCCGCCCAAAAATGGGCGTGCGGCCGCACACCTATCTGAAGGGTTTTGTTCTTGGGACAGAGCATTTTGGGCGGCCGCACAGCCCTGTTTGGGCGACCGCCCAGTTGTCTGAAAAAGTTGAGAGTTTTCAAACTAAGGGGTTTAGAGGTCAATCTTGGTCTAGTTTTTGGGTAGTGTCCTAAAGTACTTAGATGGTTGAAGTGGATCACTAAAGTGGTAGAATTGGTTCCTTTGTGGACACCAGTGTTGTGAAATGTTAGTGATTGATTATGTGAACATTGTTGAGCACTTTGTGATGTGTTGAATGATTCATCTTCTTGATGTGTTTGGCATGGTTCCCTACATTGGAATCATTGTCCCTGATTGTCGTTTAAGCAAGTATTTCTATGTGGTGCTTGCGTGTAAAGTCCAGCTGGTACTTTTGTGTGTGTTGGGCAGTGATAGGGATTATAATGGTCTCCGAGCCAAGTACATTATAAGGTTCCTATCATTGGTTTCCCATTTTTAACCCCCTTTCTTAGGCCAAAGGTTGGGCACTTTGGGTTATGACTTTGTGTCATTTTCCCCCCGTTGTTGTTGTTGTTGTTGTTTGGTTCCGGAACCCGTTTCAGCTCTTCGATGCTGCTCAGTTGATGCCTCTCAGATGGCTATGGTTTGGTTTGAGAACCTTGGCTCAGTATCCATGTATGAGGGTTCATTTCCGCTTTATGTGTTGCATGATGAGTTGGTCGTTATTTCCAACCGGTATGGGACGGTTGGCGATAGGGAGCCTCTCATATTATGTGCTATGTGTTATATGATCATTTGTGGCATTGTTTCTTTATGTTTATCATATTAGCATGTAATGTAGTTGCATTTTAGTAGCTTACTGAGATTTATTCTCACCCTTTATTTGTTTACCGTTTTAGATAAGAAGTAGCCCAGGGGATAGTTCACACACACTGGGAGGACGTCGAGGAGATCTTTGGGTAAGACATTTTGGGAAATGTGGTGTAAGTAAAGGATACATTATGTAAATGTAATACCTTTTGGGTAGTATACCCGTGACTTGGTTTGTATCATCTCCTTTAGTAGATGTTCGTGTTTGTAATTAAGTAAGTAAAGTTAGTAGTTGTAGCCAAGTGGCTTAGTGCTGGTTTGTGAAAGGTTGTTTTGTGACTTGAAGTCATGTTTTAGTATCGAGTTGGTTGTGTGAACCTTTTATAGAAAGTATATTTCGAAAAATTTTCCTAAAAATGTTTTATGACGTCTTCCGTGCGTGTCCCGGACGTGGGGCCAAGTAGGACCACGGGTCGGGGCGCGACAGTTGGTATCAGAGCTAGTTGTAGATGGTCTAGAATGACTAAGTGACCTAGGAGGGTAGTTGAGTATGGAGTGAGTAACGTTGAGTGTTTTATGCAGGTACTCAGTAAAAATGCCGGAACATGAGGGTGAACAGTCTGGTACTGCAGGCCAGGGTAATGTAAGGGAAGAGGTTCGAGATATGTTTCAAGGGATGTTTGAGGCTGCAATGAAAACCATCCATGATCAGAGGCAGGGAGGAGAGCATGCACCTCCGAGGTATGGTCTAGAACAGTTTTTGAAGATGAAACCAACCGGCTATAATGGTGAACCAAATGTGATCAAAGTTGAGAGATGGATTGAATCCATGGAAAAGATATTTGATGTCTTAGTTTGTACTGATGAAGATCGAGTTAGGTTTGCTACCTACAAGTTGAGTGGAGCAGCGGAGTACTGGTGGAGAACACTGAAGGCTAGTTGGGATGAAGCTCATGTACCATATACTTGGGCAAATTTTCTGAGGAAGTTCAAGGAACATTTTATTCCAAGGGTGGATCAAGACCGGAATGAAGTGGAATTTCTTAGCTTGGAACAGAATACAATGTCGGTGGCTCAGTATGCAGCCAAGTTCACGGAGCTATCGAGGTATTGTACTCATTTGATTGCAACAGAGGAGAGAAAGGCAACAAGGTTTGTGAAAGGGTTAAAGACAATGATCCGGACTCAATTGGTGTCCCACAAGCTACAAGAATTTCAAGATGCAGTTGATCGAGCTTATCAAGTGGAGCACGACATTGAAGAACACAAGAGGAAGGTGGAATTAACAAGTGCTGGAAGGCAAGGTAGACCACAACCGCAAAGGAATGATAATCGTGGAGGACAAGGGACTTCAACCCCATTTAGAGGACAACCACAAGGGCAACCGAGTGTTAGAAATCAAAGTAATTTCTCCGGGGGTCAAAGCAAGAGAGTATGTAATTATTGTCAGAGGGAAGGGCACAGTGAGGAGCGGTGTTGGAAGAAACAAGGAAAGTGTTTGAATTGTGGGCAACTTGGCCATTTTCAAAGAAATTGCCCAAGATTGGGGAGTCAACCATCGGGGAGTAGTGTTGGATCGTCTCAGGGTTAGAAAAGGGATACCTCGGGAAAACCAAAGGTTCAAGGTCGTGTGTTTGCAATCAATCAACAACAAGCTTCGGATGCTTCCACCGTGATAGGAGGTATAATTTCTATGTCCAGTTTGAGGGCACGTGCACTTATAGACCCCGGCTCATCGCATTCATATGTTTCTGTGTCTTTTGCATCTCGATTGCATTCTTCCTTTGAGTCTTTGCCTTATGTGCTAGAAGTGTCGACTCCTATGGGAAATTGTTTGATAGCTGACAAGGTGTTGCGTGATTGTGATGTGCATATTAGTGAGCATGTTTTACTTGCTGATCTAGTCATTTTGCCATTGCAAGACTTTGATGTTATTTTGGGTATGGATTGGTTAAGTAAATATCATGCCTCTGTTGATTGTTTTAAGAAAGTGGTTACGTTTTCTATCCCTAGTGTGCATGTGTTTACTTTTGAGGCAACTTCTTTGGGTAAGGGAATTCGTATTATTTCTTATGTGAAAGCTAGGAGGTTATTGCACCGTGGTTGTGTGGGGTATTTGGCTTGTGTTTTGGATACTACTAAAAAGTCTCCTAAAGTAGAAGATGTGAATGTTGTTAAAGAGTTTCCTGATGTGTTTTCTTCTGAATATTCTATGCCTCCCGATAGAGAGATCGAGTTTGGTATTGACTTGATTCCAGGTACTACCCCCATATCTGAAGCACCTTATAGAATGGCTCCAGCTGAACTAAAAGAATTGAAGGTGCAATTACAAGAGTTGCTTGATCGGGGATTCATCCGTCCTAGTGTGTCACCGTGGGGAGCTCCTGTATTGTTTGTCAAGAAGAAAGATGGGTCTTTGAGACTGTGCATCGACTACAGGAAGCTGAATCAGGTAACTGTAAAGAATAAGTATCCTCTACCTCACATTGATGACTTGTTTGATCAACTCCAAGGGTCAGTCGTCTTTTCGAAGCTTGACTTGAGGAGTGGGTACCATCAGTTAAAGATCCGTTCTGAGGATATTTCTAAGACTGCTTTCCGTAGTAGGTATGGTCATTACGAGTTTCTTGTTATGCCTTTCGGGTTGACTAATGCTCCGGCTGTTTTCATGGATATGATGAATCGGGTATCTTGACACCTTCGTGGTTGTGTTTATTGATGATATTCTTGTGTATTCCAAGTCTAAGGAGGAGCACGAGCAACACTTGCGAATGGTTTTATCTGTTCTTCGTGAGAAGCAACTGTTTGCGAAATTCAGTAAGTGTGCTTTTTGGCTCGAGGAAGTATCTTTTCTGGGGCACGTGGTTTCTAATAGAGGAATATCAGTAGATCCTTCCAAAATTGAAGCTATTGTGAATTGGAAGAGGCCTGAATCAGTTACGGAGATTCGAAGTTTCTTGGGTCTAGCCGGGTATTATAGAAGATTTATCGAGGGGTTTTCTAAAATTTCTACTCCGTTGACTCAGTTGACTCGAAAGAATGTTCCGTATGTGTGGGATGGCAAGTGTCAAGCTAGCTTTGAAGAGTTGAAGAAGAAGTTGACTACAGCTCCTATCCTTGCGCTTCCTAATGGAAATGATGACTTGGTAATTTATAGCGATGCTTCTAAAGAAGGCCTCGGGTGTGTGTTAATGCAAAACGGAAGGGTGATTGCGTATGCTTCAAGAAAGTTGACTCCGAGTGAGCAGAATTATCCTACTCATGACATGGAGCTTGCGGCTATTGTCTTTGCGTTGCACAAGTGGAAACATTATCTGTACGGAGCCAAATTTGAGATTTTTACCGATCATCAAAGCTTGAAGTACCTTTTCTCCCAAAAAGAGTTGAATAACAGGCAAAGAAGATGGATGGAGCTATTGAAGGATTATGATTGTACAATCTCTTATCACCCGGGTAAAGCAAATGTGGTAGCTGATGCCATTAGCCGGAAATCTTTTATGGCTTCATTGATGGTGCGTGAATGGAAGATGTTAGAGGATGCTCGAGATTGGGATCCTTGTGAGTCAAAGCATGGGGCTATTTTTGCGAGTATTCAAGTATTACCCGTTTTGATTCAACAAATAAAAGAAGCTCAGAAGGATGATCCGGAGTTGGTGAAAATCGTGGATAAAATCGAAGATGGAAAATATGAGGATTTCTCTCTTAATCCCGAAGGAGTGTTAACTTTTAGAGGACGGTTATGTGTGCCTTGCGTGGATGGGATTAAACGCCAAGTTCTTGATGAGGGCCACAAGTCGAGGTATACTATTCATCCCGGAAGCACAAAAATGTATCAGAATTTGAAGCAACACTTTTGGTGGAATAATATGAAGAGAGAGATAGCAGATTATGTATCTAAATGTTTGACATGTCAACAAGTGAAAACTGAACATCAAAGGCCTGCGGGGTTACTTCAACCGTTAGAGATTCCGGAATGGAAGTGGGAACATGTTACTATGGATTTCGTGACGGGATTACCTCGCATTCGAAGAAGGTTTGATGCAGTTTGGGTGGTCGTGGATAGATTGACCAAGTCTTCTCATTTTCTACCTATTGAGATTAGTTACTCGATGGAAAGGCTTGCAACCTTGTATATAAATGAGATTGTGAGATTGCATGGTATCCCGGTAAGTATTGTGTCTGATCGTGACCCTAGATTTACATCTCGGTTTTGGCAAGCGTTTCAGAAGGCTTTGGATTCAGAGTTGAAGTTCAGTACAGCTTTTCATCCCCAGACAGATGGGCAGTCAGAGAGGACTATTCAGATTCTCGAGGATATGTTGCGAGCTTGCTCAGTTGATTTTTCAGATTCTTGGGATTCTCATTTACCTCTCGTGGAATTTGCCTATAACAACAGTTTTCAGTCAAGTATTGGGATGGCCCCGTATGAAGCTTTGTATGGGAGGAAATGTCGGTCTCCAATTTGTTGGGATGAAGTGGGAGAAGCAAAAATTTGGGGTATTGATATGGTGAACAAGTCAGTTGAGGAGGTTAAGCTTATCCGAGATCGTTTGTGTACCGCTCAGAGTAGACAGAAAAGTTATGCCGATCACCGGAGGCGAGATCTCGAGTTTGAAAAAGGTGACTTTGTGTTTCTGAAGGTTTCACCTAAAGTGGGGATTCGAAGGTACGGGAAGAAAGGCAAGCTGGCACCGAGGTACATTGGCCCATTCGAGATTTTGAGTAGAGTTGGTGATAGAGCGTATCGTCTTGCGTTACCTCATTCTCTTGACAAGATCCATAATGTTTTTCATGTCTCGATGCTTAGGAAGTATGTGTATGATCCTTCTCATGTCTTGTCCGAGGTTCCCGAGGATATTGAACCGAGTATGTCTTACGAGGAGCATCCGGTCCAAGTTATTGATTCAAAGATTCAAGAGTTGCGAACTAAAAGTATTCCCCTTGTTCGAGTTGTGTGGAGAAATCATAACGTGGAAGAGTCAACTTGGGAGCTTCGGGAGGAGATCGAGAGGAAGTATCCCTGGTTGTTTGAGGGTTTAGGTAAGCAATCCTAAAATTCGGGTCGAATTTTCTTTAAGGGGGAGTGAGTGTAACGACCCCAAAATTCGTTTTATTTATTTTAATATTTATTTTATATTTTGATAATTTTTATTTAAAGTTATGTGTGCATTTTATGTGTTGCATCATCTTATATGAATTGCATATTTTAATCGATTATTGGTGTTAGTTAAAATGTTAGTAGTAAAGTTTATTTGGGGAGTTAAGTTGTTAGTGGGAAATTATAAGGGCCTTAGTGAAAGTTAGACTTGAGGGGTTTAAATGTTGGAAATGAAATTTGAGTGATTTATATGAATAATTGAGAAAAATCTTACATTTATCTCCCTCCCTCCCCTATGTTTGCATCACCACTTTCCTTAGAATTTTCCCTGAGAGTTGCCATTGTTGTGAAGAGAAAGAAAAGCTAGGTAAGGGTTTTGTTCTTATTAATTTTCCTTCTTTTAATTTACTACTCCATTTTCAAATCTAATTACATATAAATGTTCAGGGTGTTGAATAGATTCTTCCTACCGATCCATATTATTTTTCTTGACATCTTTTCCGGAAAATATGTAAGTTACTAATCCCCCTTTAAATGTTAAAATGGTCATAAGTATGCTTTATATGCTTTGTATGTGCTAAAACAATGTTTTGGTATGTTTTAGTTATACTTGTAATTTTGGGACAAAGGGAGTAGTATGAAATGGTTATTGTTGGTGTTAGTATTGTTCTTAGGCTAAGTTTTAGCCTTTGTGTAAGTGCAGATGTTAAGGGTTATAAGTATTGGTAATTTTGGATTGTGAAACAAAAGGAGTAAATTTTGTTTAAGTTTTAGGCCTGCCGGGTGATGTGGGCGGCCGCCCAAAAATGGGCGTGCGGCCGCACACCTATCTGAAGGGTTTTGTTCTTGGGACAGAGCATTTTGGGCGGCCGCACAGCCCTGTTTGGGCGACCGCCCAGTTGTCTGAAAAAGTTGAGAGTTTTCAAACTAAGGGGTTTAGAGGTCAATCTTGGTCTAGTTTTTGGGTAGTGTCCTAAAGTACTTAGATGGTTGAAGTGGATCACTAAAGTGGTAGAATTGGTTCCTTTGTGGACACCAGTGTTGTGAAATGTTAGTGATTGATTATGTGAACATTGTTGAGCACTTTGTGATGTGTTGAATGATTCATCTTCTTGATGTGTTTGGCATGGTTCCCTACATTGGAATCATTGTCCCTGATTGTCGTTTAAGCAAGTATTTCTATGTGGTGCTTGCGTGTAAAGTCCAGCTGGTACTTTTGTGTGTGTTGGGCAGTGATAGGGATTATAATGGTCTCCGAGCCAAGTACATTATAAGGTTCCTATCATTGGTTTCCCATTTTTAACCCCCTTTCTTAGGCCAAAGGTTGGGCACTTTGGGTTATGACTTTGTGTCATTTTCCCCCCGTTGTTGTTGTTGTTGTTGTTTGGTTCCGGAACCCGTTTCAGCTCTTCGATGCTGCTCAGTTGATGCCTCTCAGATGGCTATGGTTTGGTTTGAGAACCTTGGCTCAGTATCCATGTATGAGGGTTCATTTCCGCTTTATGTGTTGCATGATGAGTTGGTCGTTATTTCCAACCGGTATGGGACGGTTGGCGATAGGGAGCCTCTCATATTATGTGCTATGTGTTATATGATCATTTGTGGCATTGTTTCTTTATGTTTATCATATTAGCATGTAATGTAGTTGCATTTTAGTAGCTTACTGAGATTTATTCTCACCCTTTATTTGTTTACCGTTTTAGATAAGAAGTAGCCCAGGGGATAGTTCACACACACTGGGAGGACGTCGAGGAGATCTTTGGGTAAGACATTTTGGGAAATGTGGTGTAAGTAAAGGATACATTATGTAAATGTAATACCTTTTGGGTAGTATACCCGTGACTTGGTTTGTATCATCTCCTTTAGTAGATGTTCGTGTTTGTAATTAAGTAAGTAAAGTTAGTAGTTGTAGCCAAGTGGCTTAGTGCTGGTTTGTGAAAGGTTGTTTTGTGACTTGAAGTCATGTTTTAGTATCGAGTTGGTTGTGTGAACCTTTTTATAGAAAGTATATTTCGAAAAATTTTCCTAAAAATGTTTTATGACGTCTTCCGTGCGTGTCCCGGACGTGGGGCCAAGTAGGACCACGGGTCGGGGTGCGACACTTTTCACAACAAAGACTATTTTTTAAAAACGATTGCTACTATTAGTATTAGTTAGTGTTGGGGTGCAACCCAAAGTCCCACATCGGCAATTGAGGAAATCATTGCAAGGTACTCCCTCCGTCCCAGAGTAAGAGTCTCACCCCTCATTTACACGCTTATTAATAAATATTGGATGTGATGTAAATGTTGTGAGTGTAAAAGTAAAGTATGAGAGAGAATGAGTGGGAGAGAATAGTGAATTGATTGGTGTTGTGAGTATAAAAGTAAAATAGGAGAGAGAATGAGTGGGGTGAATTGTAAAGATTCTTTGCCTTCATTAGTATGAGGCCTTTTGGGAAGTTCCCAAAACAAATCCGTGCGTGGGAAAGTGGTGGTGGTGGTCGCGGTCCCTACAAGTGGTATTAGAGTTGGTGGGGTTCCCCTTGTGTGCGACATTGCGAATGAAGTCTTGCAATCGCGGGCGGCGGACGGTTGGTACAAGCTTTCGCTGGATATGCTATATAATAGCACACACCCACTTCATTACCCGACTGATTAAACTAGGGAAGTTACTGATGACAAATTTCAGTTTTGTAGCTTTCCTGTTACTGTTAACTGTTGTATAAATATGCAACTTCAGTTCATTTCATTGATATACAGAAAAGTCAGAAATTCTACAAATATCATTCCTTGTGTTTGCTCTCCGAGTTCATATATTGCCATGGTTGTCCTCGAGTTAAGATCACCAACTTTATCAGATAGTGATACCAATCATAAGTAGATCATTTAATTACATCTTACCATAAAGTGTTACTCCCTCTGTCCCTAAATGAGTGTCCATTTTCAAGAAATCTTTGTCCCTAAATGAGTGTCTTTTTTGAACATAACTTTCTCCCTAAACGTTTTTTTTCGAAAAAAATTTCACCGGTTTTTTTATATGTGCAAAACTAAAGGTTTGGAAAAGAGATTATAAGATTATATATGAATCGTTGTTACCAAATTGTTCAAAAAGTTGAGATTTGCAGTGTCCCTTAAAATGAAATTTGGACACTCATTTAGGGACAGCGGTAGTACATTTTATAATTGAAATGCAACCGTTTTTATACATGAATTCTTACTCTTTTTTTACAGAAAAAAAGTAACTTTGACTTTATAAAACTATTACATTCATCTATATAACAAATTACAATTATATATGCATTTTGTTACACTTCAATTATTACTTTTTATAACTACAAAAAACTATAAAATTATTTTAAATTTATGTTAAACTGCTGTTACATCTTACAATAAAGTGTTACCTTTTAAAGAGTAAACTGTTAATTTTTTCATAAGAATGTGTTACATTTTGGTTGACGAATAGAGCAGTTTTTTTCTTTGTTAATAAAAAAATGTTTTCAAAAAAATAAATTCAAACCATATCACGACATATCTAGTTTTATTCGTCTCGTCGAGACGAACGCAACGGTATTTTCATTTTTTTTCGACTTCAAAATCACAAAATATTGCATTTTAAAGATGTTGGGGTTTTTTTTTCTTTCAAAAAGCGTCATGTGGCGCACTGTGGTGCGCGCGCGTCAGACATGTCTGGTGAGTCCGACATGTGGCAACTTGTGAAGATATGGGTCATAATCGGCTGGGCAAGTGAGTCGTGCGACCCATGGATGATCCGTCTCACGTTGTGAGACGGTCTCACAAGAGTCCACTCCTTATAATTAAATGTGCCAGTAGTATTTATAGTAAATCTTATGTTATCCCCAATCCCTTTTGTGTAAACCTATAGTTTGATTTCAAAATAAAAACTGTTACATTTCATAAAGAAATGTTACCTTTCTAATAGAAACTGTTACAATTGAGAAAAAATGTTTCTCTCATTCATTATAAAATGTAACATTAGTTTTGCAATCAATCTTATTAATCTATTTTTTGCAAAATTATGGGTACATTCATGAATAAAATGTGTCACATAAGAAAAAAATGTTACATTTTTTATTTTTTATTAAAAGTGTTACATTTGTTGGCGAGCAAAAAATGGCGGGCGAAATAAAAGTTGTAGGCAATTTTTGTTTTAATTATTTTGTTCGGACAGGCGGATCAGCAAATTGGTGGGCGAGTCGACCCCTGCACTGTCCGTCTCCCCCTGTAAGACCGTTTCACCCAAGACAAATTCTTATATGCGACGGCCGCACGTTGTGCGGCGAGCCATCTCATATAAGGATTTGTTCCGCTGCCTCTCGCATTCACTTGCTCCGCTATAGCCGACCGCCGGATCCAGCCCTCCCACTTCCCAGATCGCGACACGTGTCTTCCTTAAAAAAAACTATATAACTTTAAAATGCTATATCTTGAGATTTATAAGTCAGATTTTTTAAAAAAATACCATTGTTTTCGTCTCGACGAGACGAATATACTACATAGGTCATGATATGGTTTGATTTTTTTTTTTTTAAAAAAACATACTTTTTAATACACAAAAAATTAAGCTGCTCGTCAACTAATATATAACACTCTTTTCTAATAAAAATAACAGTTTCATCTTTACAAAGTAACACTTTTACTGTCAAATGTAACAACATTTTTGCAAAAAAATATAAATAGCTTTGAATAGTTTTTGTGGTTAGAAAAAGTGTTACGTTCTCAATAAAAATTGTTACATTTCAGATATAATGTTACATTTAAGAATATAAACTGTTACAATTGAGAAAAAAAAAAAGCAATGCTAGGGGCACAAAATAATGTCACAAAATCTTGCTCACAGGGTGAGGTGGCGATATTTTATTGGTTGCATCGATAAAGGGCCCGCCACACTCCAATTAAAAACACTAATAACATCATTACACCTAGGATTTTGTGAGCAAATTTTTGTGACTTTTTTGTGCCTCTAGCATTATTCAAAAAAATAAATTACATTCGTTTTTTATAAAATGTAACATTAATTTAGTTTGTCAATCTTACGTTAATTTTGGAAAAAAAAAAGTGTTACATTTGAAAAAAAAATGTTACATTCCTTATAAAAAGTGTGAAATCTTTATGTTATCTTTAATCTATTGCAGCAAAATTGTGGTACATTTTGAAAAAAAAAAGTGTTACATTTGAAAAAAAAATAATTTACATTTCGTTATAAAAAGTGTTACTTTTGTTGGCGAGGAAAAAGAAACTCAAAAAAAAAAATTAAAGAAAAATGACTCGGCTCCGTGCGAGCCGTCAGTAGACTGACCCACACCCAGTGAGACTGTCTCACTGGAGCCTATCCCTAATTATAATCCATATTTTTTAGAAATTAAGTATTCATATATAGAGACAAAATCCGTCGAACACAATAGGACAGGGATTTTGAACCGCTCGACCGAGCGGTTAGCTCCACTCCTCCACCCAACGGCTCCGATCAAGGTCACACAGGCGAGCTTATCATCTGTGCGGCTAAAATGATTTCAATTTTTTGTGGGTCCTATCGAGCTCGGACACATCTCATCCATCGAACACAAAATCTAATGAGGTGGCTCTAATCGGAGCCATTGGGTCGAGCGAGCGGTTCAAAATCCCTGTCCTATTGTCCCTAACTCCTAGCGGGTTGCTTTAAAAAAAAAAAAACAAACAAACAAACAAACAAAAAAAACTCCTAAGGCGGGTTTATTGATTTGTAATGGGTCGGGCGCCTATACCGTTAACATATGATCCAACCGTGTACGCTCTCCATTCCCCGACCGTTGCCCTTTCATCTCCGCAAATATTGCTCGTCTCCGTCTCTTACGCATTTCATCAAACAGAACCTTACATTGCATTTCTCACCGGTCACCACCATCATCGCATGTGCAATAGTCGCATCGGAAAACGGAGTCGAAGAAAAAGATAGACGCCGGCGTCGCGGCGATGAGTTCGAGAGACGATAGCAACCTTGAAGATGGGCTGCGCAAGCCCTTGCTACACACCGGTAGCTGGTACCGTATGAGTTCCAGGCAATCCAGCATGATGGGCTCTTCCGCTCAAATCATCCGCGAATCCATCTCCATTTTCCTCTGCGTCTTCATTGTTGCCTTGGGGCCCATCCAGTTCGGCTTCACCGTAATCTCTCTCTGTCTGTCCCTCTCATTCTGCATATATTAATTCTGCATGAATATGTATAATCTTCGTTCTATGTGTTACATTTGTTCGTCTGATCCATGTGTATATATATACATATGCTCAATTTGTAATTATTTACGCTCGATGCGTGTGTCAATACATTTGTTCAATCATATCGATAGTTAGCTTGATTGTGTTTGTGTGTGCGTTCAATATTATATGCGTCTTACTGCGTACGTAGATGCTTAATTGTCAATTGTATTTATAGTGTTTTCTATTTTCCTGTGTAAGTGTAATATACATTTACATACATGCTCAAATATATCAGTGAAATTGATTTCTGCTTACAGTGCGGATATTCTAACCCTACACAAGCTGACATAATCAACGATCTAGGACTTACCATATCTGAGGTCCGTTTGCCTTCTCCTTGATAGCTTGGTATTATTGGTGAAAAGTGACAACAATTTGAATGCAGTAATTATTTGTTTGAATTTATGCATTTCTTGTGCAGTTCTCGGTTTTTGGTTCCTTAGCCAATGTGGGGGCGATGGTTGGTGCGATAGCAAGTGGCCAGATTGCGGAATATATTGGACGAAAAGGGGTAATGATGACTCGGTCAATTGCTTATTGTCTTCTGGATTTAATGCTTCTACATCTTGAAATTGATGATGTTGGCTGTTAATCATTGCAATTGGGATTTGTGTTTGTTCTGTTGAGAGATTGCAGTCACTCATGATTGCTTCTATACCTAATATACTTGGATGGCTAGCCATTGCATTTGCAAAAGTGAGTGTCATTGTAAAATACAATCCACAACTTCATAATTTGCCTTTTTCTGTATACTTTCTATGCTTCTTTTTTACATGTGGTAAATTATATGTCACTTCTTTGTAGGATTATTCATTTCTGTACATGGGGAGACTGATGGAGGGATTTGGTGTGGGCATAATTTCTTACACGGTGATTTTTGGTTTCTAGCTTTTCACTATTTCCCCATGCTGGAGCTGTAGTGAAAATTTTCAATATCACCTCTTCTTTGATGATTTTTAGGTGCCTGTGTATATAGCTGAGATATCACCTCAAAACATGAGAGGAAGCCTTGGATCTGTGAACCAGGTTGGTGTTGGTTGTTTCTTCGTCATTCAATTTATCGTTCATTAGCTTCTAATATGCCAATGTGCATAAAGTTACTACGGCCTTTCTCTTCTTGCCTCTGTAGCTTTCAGTCACTATTGGAATAATGTTGGCATACTTTTTGGGTCTTTTTCTTCACTGGAGAGTCCTTGCAATCTTAGGTGAGCCTTTATTCCTTCTTTCTCTTTCTCTTTCTCTTTCTCTTTCTCTTTCTATGTTTACGCAACCTGCATCACCCTAACCCAAAGACTTATTATGTACTGCACGACCATATTGCAATATACATTTCTCTCGCTTCTCGAATACGGGTCTTATGGTACTGAGCTAAAGATAAAATATCCAACAAGCTTTTGTTTAACATATCAAGTTTGAAGCCATTACCGACCCCAACAGACTAACACAGAGATTAGATTTCTCAAATTATAGATTATCACTAAACACTACATTTGTAAAATAAATTAATAACAGCAAATCTAAACAAAAGAGGAATTATAAGACATACAGCATGTCAAACAGTCAAAGAGAAGAGAAGAGAAGGGAAGCGAGAATGTCATTGGGAGAAAGAGAGACAGAGTGAGAGGGTAATCAACACCGTCTGTGAGAGATCAATACTTGCCAGCATATGAGCTTGGAGAAGGTAAAAACCACTGTCATTCTCCTTGAAAAGCGTAATGATTAAGTATTTTATTGGTGAATACACACTACTTTCACGCTCTCTATTTGTTTGTCTAATCTATGGCATTTGTTGTTATCTAGACCCCACGCATAGCGAGAGCTCTTGTAGCATCGAGTTGATATTTTTTAAAAAAAATATTATGCTATGATTTCATAAATATATACTGTATCTATTTATTAAATTAGAATACTATATTCTTTTAATGTGTCCCCGGCTTGTCACGTCATATCAGAAATATATTCTGTTGAGGTGTCTGAGTCGTATAGTGAAATGTGTTGCTGTCATTGCTTCTTAGGGTACTTCAAGTCTTCAATGGATATCTGAGAGTAAATCATAAGTACTAGATTATAGAATTTAATTATTGTAATTGCATTCTTAATGATGTATAATTGTCATTTGCTTAAAATTTAACATGTGTAGCAACATTTCACATTATTTGCAGGAATTTTGCCGTGCATGATTCTGATACCTGGTTTATTTTTCATTCCTGAATCTCCTCGTTGGTTGGTAAGAGGCTAAGTGAGTCATCATCCATTTAACGGAATGGTTTAAAAAATAATGGGTGTTAGTCATGTGTAATCATGTGACCAAAACCTGTTAAATATTAAATGTTCCGTCAATGGAGTGAGGACTTAATGGTGACTACATTAAAAAGACAGGTAAAGTTAAGTGACCAAACTGGGTTTAATGTAGGCCAAAATGGGATTCACAGAGGATTTTGAAACCTCTTTACAAGTTTTGCGAGGATTTGATACGGACATCTCCATTGAAGTGAATGAAATCAAGGTATGAAACTGGTCTGCTGTCATGATGTGCTGCAGTTATGTGGCGACAGTTGTAGATTGCAGCCACTTCACTTAATTTCTTCTTGAATGATAAAAAATATACTGTATATCAGAAGTATAGTTACTCTTATAGTCTTCATTTGGTTTGTTGATTATTCTTACTATTGCAACTATCTTTTTTGAATGTGTTTTAACAGAGATCTGTGGCGTCATCAAGCAAAAGAGCTACCATTCGCTTTTCTGAACTTAAAAGAAAGCGATATTGGTATCCTTTGACGGTACAATGATCTGCATTTTCTTGTTAAATTTGTGCTCTATCAAGTTCTCTGTTCCTAAAACTTGCAGCACCTCTTTTATTTTTTCCTTGTTTTTTTTTTAATCAAAATATATATTGCATTAAGTTTTTATAAGGAGGATACTATATGTGATGCAGATTGGAATTGGGTTGCTTGTTCTTCAGCAAGCTAGTGGTATTAATGGCGTTCTGTTCTATTCCAGTTACATTTTTAATTCAGCTGGTTAGTTCTTGTTGATCAAACTTGGCGCATTAGCATTGAGGTTCATATAATTTCCTCCATTTCATTCATACTTTTGCCTTTTTTATTCTCATATTTATTCATGAAACTTATTAACTTGCTGTATGACAATGCATTCAAATGTATCAAGAAAGCAATTGAACTCAGGCTGCACATAATTACTCCCCCCCGTCCCATAATCGTAATCCCATTCGACTATTCAAACATTTTAACAACCTTTTTTCATTTCCATCACTAACCTTAATGAAGTTCACTTATTACTCAATATCTCTCTCTTCTTCGTTGGTTGGCTCTCATCCTCTCCTCTCTTTCTCTTTTTTGTTGGTAGGCAATTTGGAAATTTAATGATTTTAACCAAACATTTTTGGAAATGAGTTTTGAACAAACAAAAATGGCAAATGGGAACATCTTTATGGGACGGAGGGAGTGTGATCTAATTCCATTCTCTGTATATTACTTCATTGTTATAGTCCAACGTCCTTGGATTCTTGAACTGAAATTCAGACTGTATAGCAAGATAGAGAAGTGGAAATTACTCTCCGTAGTAGAATTTCATTCATAATTAAATATTACTCTATCCATCCTGAAATAAATTTCACAGTTGACAAGTCAAGATATTTAAGCTTTTTGTTATGCTTCGTTGATTACACCTATCTGTTCATGTGCATAGAGTCCTTGCATTTTTCATGGCATTGCATCGTTTGTGCCTACTAAAACGGGTAGTTAAGGAAGATCACCAAACTTTGTATCCTATTTTTAGAAATGTGACATTTATTTTGGGACAAACTAAAATGGAAAGTAGGACATTATTCTTGGACGGAGGGAGTTGTAGAAAGATGGACATGGGAGAAACTCTAATTGAAAATTGATGTTGTCCATTATTCTGTCTCTTGACACTTCCAGAGCGGGGATGAGCATCAATTCTGTTGGGGGGGGGGGGGGGGGAGAAACTCCTGCCCCCTCTCATTCTTTTTGCCAATCATCAAGTCGTATTGATATGGCCCTCCTGCTTTCCCCTTGGAGTGGGAGGAGGTCTCCTTCCTGGAACTATACTTTCTTCCACAACTTAAATGATAGAGACTGAGGAGGTGCTTGCTCTCTTTGAAGTTAACTCTCAAATGCCTTTCTCTGTAACAAGATTTCCCATGTTGGGTTTTAGAGGGTTCCTGTTGTACTTCTTGTTCCATTTGGTTGGTCAGCTAGCCTGTCTTGTTTTCCTTGAAGACTTACATCACATTTAAAGTGAACTTTTATTTGATTATTGGTTCTTCATAAGCTCAACATCAATAATGTCTAGCCTGTTTGCAGACCCTATAAAAAGAATCTCCATAGGATTGCTGTGTACAATGCAAATCTTCTCTGAATCTCATGAACACTTTTTTCCCTACTCTTCTTTGGGTTTTGTTCATATGAAATGGTATGTTTCCTGGGTTGAGAAAGATTAGGTGTCTCCTAACTCCATACCGTATTTTCTCCAGATGCATTTTGATGAGACCGAGCTTTATAAGACCGGATTGAACCCGGTCTAAACCAGTACGACCGAGTCCGCCCAAACCGGCCCTGAACCCTGAGGGCCGAACCGAATAAGCCCGCAGGAGAACAAGCTCGAGAGACCCGGTTTCCCCGATGACCATGACCTAGATGACTTTGCCTCCCGCTATCCTAAGGGTCCCGTGCTGATCTCTGAACCTCCTGTCCCGAGCCCGCAATGCCCAGCTGGCACAAACGTACAATGGACGTTAACTATTCGTACCTGACATACCATAACGGTTGGTGGTGGAACCATGGTTCCCTCATTCCCTGACAACTCGCCACGTTCCCAGCCACTTCCCTGACTGATCCTGTGAGGGCCTGCCACGTGTTTATCAAGTACCATGGCAGTTGGTACTTTGGACCTATCCCCCTCATCTACCCATAGAAATACTCCCTTCCGCCCCCATAGGCCAGGTACGTGCTCTATCCTAATCACACACACAAGGTCTTCACAGATCTTTCTTCTTAGGTTTTCCTCAGAGATCTTATTCTCACACCCGAGGGCCTAAGCCGGATTCAAACCCGGCCCTGGTCCTGACGGTGTTCTTGTCTGTGTTGTGATCAGGAACAGGAGACAATCAAACCGGAGTTCTATCTCCATGACCCCAGATCCCCAGGGCGTCATCAGTGGTTCCATTGCCGGGAAACGAAACTCTTCCTAGTGCAATCTACAAAAAGCAAAGGGAGTTACACCAGGGTAAGAAAGGGGCCTAATGACAAGCCAGGCCGTGAAAATACCTCGGTCAAAGCCAAGCCCGCATGACCCGCGGCGGCAATAGGATTGGTAGGGGCCAAGATCTTTTGTTGATAATCGGAGAAATGAAGACGATGTAATAGTCCATCGCCCACATAAGCGTTGGCGCTACGGCGGTTGTGGAGATCCACCCCGTATACCTCAGGAGCTTTGGCAATTTTAAGGCCAAACTCCTTGGCACGGTCTCTGTCCTCAATAAACTCCACCGGATAAAGGTTGAAGCACACAGTCCCTTTGGTAGGGGACAGAACGGTGAAGTCAGAGGAGGAGCTGGTCTTGTGATGCTTATCTTTTTGGGGTGGTATAGGGTCCCCGGTGGCAGACCTCTTCTTTGTTGGATCGGAAGGAGCACTGCCCGAATCGCTGGAAGTCTGAGTGGAGTGGCCGGTACCGATCAGACCCTTGCTACGGCCAGCACCACGGGGATTTGGTGGCAGGTTCCGAGTCAATATAGGCTGAGAAGAAGCAACCGCTCCGGACTTATCCACTTTATCCGTGACGGGGAGTTTGTTACCCGGAGCCTCCGTCCTCTTTAGAGCGTCCGCTCTCCTTTGTTTTTCGGCAAGAGCAGCAGCCCGGGCCGCTTGCTTGATCTCGGCGGCAGATTTTGGAGGCATTGTATCGGTGGGATCTGCAATCAAGGATGATGATCAGATAAATAAAAATAGAACGAGGAAAACAAGAAAAGCAATCTGAAAGAGTGCAATAAATGAGACCGAGTAAGCCAGGATCAGAACATGTCTCCCCCGAACTACAAGCCGAGCACTCAGAAATAAAAGCAAAGGACTGATGAACTTTCCAGTCAGGATTTCGCAATAAAGGGGCCATGTTAACCCCATGCTCGGGGCCAGAGGCACGACGCGGGGCCATCCCGGCAAAAATCAGAAGTTCTTCATCATTGATAATAGCGGGGACATCATACACCTGAGGAATCTCAATCACCGACTGATCATCCAGAGTAACCCTCTTCTTAAATCGAGCAAGATAAGCCTCCATCGCAGCGCTCAGTTCGCGGCCTTCTTTTGGATCGGGAAAAATCTGGCGAGAAACCGAGATCGGCGCTATATTGTCAGGTCGGGGAAATGGCCAGCCTAATCGATTTTGAATAACAAAAGGGTATCTTTGCCATTGATCAAACTTGTTGGTAGCCGCGGAGAATATTTTCTCAGATCGGGGTTTAGATTTCAAACTCAAACAACCCGCAGTGATCTGATGGGTAAAATAAATATGAAGCGCAGATAAAGAGGGCTCATACCCTAGGACGCGACTAACAACTATAAAAGACACCAAATAGCGGACGGCATTGGGGGTCAAGTCCATCGGCAGACAATGGGTAAACTCAAGAAATTCACAAATAAAGGGATCTAAAGGAAGGCGGAGCCCGTTATCAAACTGAGCCGGAAAGATAAGAAGATACATGCAAGGTTGCCTGCCCGGATCAAAGGGGGAGTTACTGATCTGCCACCCATAAGTGATTCATACTCAACAAGACCGTGGACGAGGTAGACTTTGGAGTCAACACGAAACTGCGATAAATATTCATCGTTAGAATCCTCTCCCTCGTCCCTTAAGCCCGCACCAGAACTAGAAGCACCTGCTTGACTGGTTATTCTATTGTCCGGACCCTCAGGAAAGGAATCTACTATCCTAACAGGAGAACGCATCAGGCTAATTTTACGTGCTGTATCTGGGGCCAGCCTCTCTAAATGCCCGCGTGAATCCATAGGGGTACCCGATGACTCTCCTTCATCGATCAGATCCTGCCCCCCACTATCAACCCCACCATCACCTCGGGCAGGCTCATCCAACAAAAAATTGTCGTCTTCGTCAGCCCGCTGTGAAGCATCCCCGCTACTGGTCAGCTCAATCACACCGGCATTCATAAGGATATCACGGTCCTGGTCATAAACAGGCAGTACATCGTCTAGAGGAGTATCCAACCAAGTCCGAGAATCAGGCCCGCTTGTGGACACACGATCGCCACCTAACCTCACCAACCTTCTAGCATTTCCGGCCATATCTACATTAGTCGGGAATCGAGTTAATGCGGCTTTCACAAAAATTCCTAATTGTTCCTCACCTCCCAAAACCCTCATTCTTCCGGAATCGAAATGGACCGAGGGACCTGTCTCCACAACAGGGGTAGAATCCAGGAATCCCAGTCATAGACTATCCCTATAGTCTTGAAAGCATCCAAAGAAAGCCTTTTCCAGGCATTTATCAGATATCGGTAAATCCCTCATGTTCGTCGACAACAACCATAAAGGTCAGGACGAAGCATCCTCCCCAGGTCCAGTTCGTCCATGGTCAAAATCAGAGGTTTTTCGATAAAACTTTATAAAATCGAAGGTGGACCCGGGATTCCTAAGAAAAAGGCGATTCAATCGGTTAGAAGTTGAAAACTTTGTTCGTTACTTCAGAAATTTTGAAAATACGGCGTTTTAGGGTTTATCCCAAACGGACGGCGAAAAAGCTCAAAATAGAAAAGTTAGCAGTTAGAAGTCAGTCGACGAAAGCAAAATTTGAAGCGCTACCTGTTATTTGATCGAGCTAAGGAAACAGAAGAGTCAAATCGTCGTTGCTGATAGCAATAATCTTTCCAAGAGCAATAGCAGAAGATTAAGGGTGCTGAAAGTTTTGAATGATCCAGTTAGGGCTATTTATACCCCCAGAGCGGTTCGGGTTTTGTCCAAGATCCGGATTAACCCGGCATACACCCGGAAAATAAAGAGGCGGGAACCAGCTTTTTCGAATTCCAATGACGGTTCGCATTTAATGAGCGTGCTCCTGGTCATATCAAGGGACTGACAACTATGTCACTAGCCTGACACAAGGGGCCCACTGTCCTATCGTCAACCACCATCGTGAGACTCCCGTCCCATGATATTCCGTGTCCGTATTTACTGCGGTTTGCCCGGACCGAGCCATGGAAATGTAACTCCTCGTGCTGCTCATAAATAAGCTGACCCTCAGAGTTAGGGGCCACTGATGAGATCGAGCTTTATAAGACCGGATTGAACCCGGTCTAAACCAGTACGACCGAGTCCGCCCAAACCGGCCCTGAACCCTGAGGGCCGAACCGAATAAGCCCGCAGGAGAACAAGCTCGAGAGACCCGGTTTCCCCGATGACCATGACCGAGATGACTTTGCCTCCCGCTATCCTAAGGGTCCCGTGCTGATCTCTGAACCTCCTGTCCCGAGCCCGCAATGCCCAGCTGGCACAAACGTACAATGGACGTTAACTATTCGTACCTGACATACCATAACGGTTGGTGGTGGAACCATGATTCCCTGACAACACGCCACGTTCCCAGCCACTTCCCTGACTGATCCTGTGAGGGCCTGCCACGTGTTTATCAAGTACCAGGGTAGTTGGTACTTTGGACCTATCCCCCTCATCTACCCATATAAATACTCCCTTCCGCCCCCATGGGCCAGGTACGTGCTCTATCCTAATCACACACACAAGGTCTTCACAGATCTTTCTTCTTAGGTTTTCCTCAGAGATCTTATTCTCACACCCGAGCCGAGGGCCTAAGCCGGATTCAAACCCGGCCCTGGTCCTGACGGTGTTCTTGTCTGTGTTGTGATCAGGAACAGGAGACAATCAAACCGGAGTTCTATCTCCATGACCCCAGATCCCCAGGGCGTCATCACATTTAAGAAGTGTTTTATGCCATGGAAATATAGTGTCTTTGCCGTTTTCTGGTGTTTGTTGATTTGGAGGATTACCATGAAGTTTTTTAAACGTTAGGGATAAGAGTAATCTTCATTGCTTCTTTTTGGGCTTCAGTGGCTCGAGGAGATTTCTCTTTTAACATACAGCTGGATGGATAACTTTGAGCTCTTAATTTCTCCCTCTCTTTTCTTAGTCCACAATATTTTATTTTTATTTTTATTTTTTTTTCAAATCAATCGTTGGCTTACAGTCTGATATTCTTGTATCATCAAAATACAAAATGAACTAAATTCTACTAGCCGAACGTTATGATATCTGGAATCACTTCGGTCGTGATGCAAGTGTGTGTGTGTGTGTGTGTCTGTGTATGTTGATGAGTTTTCTTTTGCATGTGTGGTGGATACCAACGTTCTTCACTCTTTAACGCTCCTTTATATTGTTGGAATTAACTTTAGATGCGGCCTCCTTTCATTAAATCATTTAATGGTTTGTCTATCGTCTAAAATTTGAAACAGGAATTTCTTCAAGTAAAGCTGCGACATTGGACTTGGTGCTATTCAGGCATTGATTAACCATTTCAAATTGTTATTTGTGCACAAGATTTACTGATCATTGATCAAAGCCTGTCTTTAGTGTAGGTCGTACTCACTGGGATTACTACGTGGTTGGTGGATAAAGCTGGTCGCAGGATTCTTCTTATGGTATGTTTTAGCAAAACATTCTATGTTAGTTAATAAGTATAAAAGCTACAACTCTTACTGAATGTGGAATTCATAATCTATTGCTGCAGGTTTCCTCGTCTCTAATGACTGCCAGCTGCTTGCTTGTTGCAGCTGCATTCTTTTTGGAGGCAAGTTCTGATGTAGTACATTTTTTTGTTGTTGATACTCTCCACTGGGGAAGGTTTTATAAGTTTTGTTCTTTGAACAGTTTTCTTCTTCTTTCCCCTTCTGTAATCAGGGTGTCATTCTAAAGATTCTCACTTCTATGGCATCTTGGGAATTTTGTCACTCATCGGCCTTGTGGTATGTTGCCTAGATGTGCCTCTCTCTCTCAATGTGGAAATACTTTTACGTCTTTTTAACCCATTACATCATACCAGGCTTTGGTGATGGCTTCTCCTTGGGGCTTGGCGCTATCCCTTGGATTATTATGTCCGAGGTATGCTCAAGTGTCTTCATGATTTATAATTCAAATTTTTTCACTCTTTTTTTTTTTTTTTTTGGAGAAAAGAGCATCATGTGGGAGATTAACGACAAGCATGTAACTCCCAGTTGGATCAGAGATATCTCCGGTAGACACCACCTTGCTGTTTATCACCTTCTGCAGTTCTTACTATAGCAACCAGTTTTATCCCTCTAATTATTCACAGCAATATTCTTAGGCATAGATCCCTGAGGTTTTGTGGTTCTCTTCCAAAATCCTGTGAGAACTTAAGACGTAAGGCCCAAATATGCTGAGGCAGCCAATTCCACGGCTTGAATTTCATAACAATTCACTCTAATGACAGTTTTGTTCAAAATCAAGTCAGCAGCCCATTTCAATCCTAATATTTCATGTGAATACCCATATATCAAGAGAAATGTTTTGTTTCCATTTCCAACTAAAAAAATAGAAATAAAGTATATGAAAGCTTAGTTTTGTCCGGGTTAAAGTGGGAAGATTAGACAAGTTCCCACACGGCCACGCCTAACACGTGTGCCCAACTGCCAGTAGCATAGCTGTTAGAATGTGAATGATGATTATTATTGATCCTTATGTTTCTTTAGGCTAAATAGAATCTCCGATTCTCATAATTGTTTGAAACTGGTGATTGTAGATACTTCCTGTAAATATTAAGAGCCTTGCTGGCAGTGTCGCAACGTTAGCCAATTGGATGACAGCATCTGTAATCACACTGACAGCAAACCTACTCTTGACTTGGAGCAGTGGAGGTTCTCTCTCTCTGTGTCTCTGTCTCTCCCATTCCATGTGTTTGTGTTGTGGTGTGTGCATTTTTGGTTCAGACTTACTAAGTATCACCTCTTTCTTCAACAGGAACATTCCTCATCTACGCAGTTGTATCTGCTTTTACTCTATTGTTCGTGAAACTGTGGGTTCCCGAAACTAAAGGAAGGACACTTGAAGAAATTCAGCTGTCCTTTAGATGACAATGTTAATTTGTTCAACTACATTTCTACCACGATCTACTTACAGGTAAATATCCGCTTTTCTCCCATTGTATGTTTAATTTTCTCATGGTTTTTCTTGCTGTTTTCTTGGTTTGAAAGAAGCACAACATATGAAATGCCGAAAGAGATATATAATAAACTGAAGAAAACATATATATATTCAGATTCATACAACATCTTCCCCTCAATAGTTGAACAAGAATTGGCCATAAAACGACAAAGCGTACGTTCTTAAATCTAGAAACATAGAAATACAATAGAATAATAGAGGTTAATATTCAGTTACTTTTGGGGTTTATCTGCATGCAGGGAAGCAAGGAACTTCTTGAGTACCTAGTATAGACACAAGGCCGTTCTAGGTGAACCAAGTGACCTGCTTTCTTTATGCCTTGAAAAGTTGCCTTGTCTCCTAGTTGCCTGTGATTGGAAGAAGCAATGATCAATTTTAAACGGCTTATTACTAACATCTGAAGGGTAATATGGAGATTTATGTTCATTCATAAAGTGTTGTAAAGTTGTGATTCAGAACCAAAAAAAAAAAAAAAAAAAATAGTAATAAAAAAAATCCTAGTTATTATGATGTAAAACTTACTCTTGCATGTTCTGGGCAAGCTCCCTGGTAAAAATCTGATCATTTTCACCCACAGAAGATGTATTCTCTGTTCAAAAAATAAAAATAAAAAAAAATACTCGTAAAGGAAAGGAGAAAGAGGGTGAAAATCTCGAGAAAAACTTGTTTTACACTCGTTTTAGTGTAAAACATTTTTATCCCTTATGTAAAGCAAAATCTCTTAATGTAAAACAGGTTTTCCATATTTTTAGTGTAAAACATGTTTTTCATAAGACTGACTCAGAAAGATGGTGGGTGCGGGGGTGGGGGGAGAGAGATTGTAGAGGACTTGTACCTGGGAAAATTGGGGATAGAGTTATCTTTGTTGCTAACAATTAAACCCTCAAGTAGTTCACCTCTATCCTTCCTGTTGGTGAAACATCACCTGTTTCCCATCAGAAAATTCGTTATCAGAGATCGGGCCTTATTTGTAACTTAATCAAATAAACCCAGTCGTGATGATGACACAACTTATTATAATTCAATTTTATACTCACTCCGTCCCAAAATGATTTTCACACTTTTTTCGCCATTTTCATGAAAGAACTTTGAGCAATAATTTTAGGTCCATTTAATTATACTAATGAAAAGCTAAAACTTTTT
>JAOWBW010003045.1:0-42883 GCA_026119855.1 Campanula takesimana
TTGAACGTAGAAATTCGTTGATGCTCATTTGTTCGGCCGAGCAGCAGACTATATTCGGCCGCATCTTAGTCATCTTCGGGCGAGAAGCCTTACTGCCTCGACCATGCAAAATCATGAAAATGGGAGCCGTGTCTGGAAGTGCATGTTCGGTCAAGTCACCAGCCCCATTCGGTCACACCTTGTTCTTGCTCGGGCGAGTAAACTTTTTGCCTCGGCCGAGCACAACCTTTGAAATCTACATATCGTCTGGAAGTTCTTGCTCGGGCGAGTCTTGACCTTGTATCATTGTTGGAATAGACATCTCGCCTTCCATAGTAACACCACATAAATCCTCATCAACATCGCCCAAATCTTCCTCCAATTCAAAAATAATATTTTCCTCCTTCGAAGCCAAAGTATCGACAATTGGCTCTAAAATAGTTTCTTTTGAGTAATATCTCCACCTTCAGAAAAGAATTATTACTAACATCTACTTCTTTGAAACTTTCATGCACAATAGTCAACTCACCAGTAATGAACGGTATATCCGCCCTCATCTTGGATCGTTGTTTAGGAATATCCCTGTCAATCGGACTAACATGGTGGAGATTTTCCCCACGAGCACCTCGATTTTTTTGGTTCCACACCACAACCACCGTTACGACCCAACAATGCCAAGATTTTCGAATGACGAATAGCTGCCGCCATAGCCTCTCGTTTTTTAGCCTCTTCCAACTGTTTTAAATTGGCGGTTAAAGCATTGAAAAGGTCTCGCATGGTGATTTCTCCATCACCTGCCATCTTCCAAGGATTGAACCTTTTCTAATACAACTGATGTAGTACACGCAGCAGAATATATAAAAAGGGTAGACAAATATCCTGGAAGTCAGAATATTTGACCTAATTCGAATCCACGAACTAGGGTTTGAACAAAGAATCACCAATGATGGCAAAACCTTCTGCAAGCCAACGAATTGACTTAATAAGAAACTCCGAAGAGAATCTTCTGCAAGACAAAGGCTTAAGGATTAAACCTAACAAGATGCAAAGCAATCTTAATTTTTATTGAATAAAAGTGTAATTTTCGGATTACAACTTTAGGTCTATTTTATAGTGTCCATAGAACTTGAAAAACAATTCAAAACCTTCTAGAATTAACCATAACCTATATGGGAGAGTATATATTTACAAGGCATGCTATATACAAGGCATAAGTAAATTACTAACTACCCTCATATATATACTTCAAACCCTCATTTTTTTTCATTTTAAAAAGCCAATTTTTTGGTGGGCGATTCTTGGGAGAATTTTCGCCAGATTTTTCCGGCGGACATATCTCCCGCTCCGGTGATTATTTGAAGATCCCAACGGTGAAAATGTTCGCAGTGGTGATGCAAACTGGCTCCAGAAGTTTGAAGACGATCCAACGGTTAACGAAGCTGGAATTGCACTTTTTCTGGTCCGATTTTGCATTGCAGTTTTTTGTAAGTTTTTCGTTTGAGGTGCCGGTTTTGGCCGATTCTTGGTTGATTCTTTGTTTGTGGGCGGCGCCTAGATCATCCCTAGGTTCGATCATGGCAAAGGAGGGGATTGGAACTGTTTTGGTGGGGTTGGAGGTAATAATGGCGAAGCTAGGGTTTTGAAGGGCGATTCTATTCTTCTGATGGTGTGTAGGCCTGAGATGGGGATGCGGTTGAGGTCGCCGGATTTGAGGACAGTTGACAGAAGAATGAATGGCGGCTTGGGGGTGGGGTAGGTAGAGGAGAGTGGGCAGCTGCTGCATGGTTGGTGGCTGGCGGCGGCAGAGGAGGGTGGTGCCGGTGTTGTTGGATGGTTGATTTGTGAAAGGGGGTTGGGAATGGTGGCAGAGAAGGGAAGAGCATTTTTGGCATTATTGTGCTTGTACACAATGGTGCCTTGTATTTAGAATTCACCCCTATATGGTAACCTAATAGGACTTAAAAATAAGTAAATTGACTCAAAATCTATTCTAGAATCCTCTAAAATTAACCTACTACCAATAATAACGAAAATAAAAAGAAAATAATAAAAGATAGGAAAATAAATTAGCACAATGTTGATGGAGATAGGGATGTCTTGGATGTAAGTTTTTATTTAATTTGCTATTTTTTTTAATTGTTCATATCTAATAAGTAGCTTAAGACTAAAATATTTAATTGTGCTAATGTTTTAATTTTTGTAGGATTTTGATTCTTACCAAAGCCAACACCCAGGGGCAAATGTAAACAAGTCTCAGTTAGATTTGTATTTAAAAGAAAAGTCTCTTGACTGAAAATTGCATGTAGATTTAGATATTTTGAGTTATTGGAAAGGAAATACTCTCAGATATCTAGAGTTGTCCATGATGGCACGGGATATTCTAAGTGTCCCTCTAACCTCCGTAGCTTCAGAATCTGCCTTTAGCATTGGTGGTCAAATTTTTGGGAAGTACCTGTTGGAATAGATATAAACCGGAACTAGCGATCTAAATAGAAGAAATCAGCAAAGTCGCAGAGCAGGTGATGCTCGGCCGAGCAAGGTAAAGGACTCGGCCGAGCGACTCGGGCGAGTCAAGACTGAGGAGCGGCCGTGCGTTAACCGGGAAAATCACACATTCTGATGAGGTGTGCTCGGCCGATCAGATCTAGTGACTCGGCCGAGCTACTCGGGCGAGCGTACAAAAGAGAGCGGCCGATCCGCTGCTGGACGGGAATGTGCTGAATTTCGGGAATTCTAATTAGACTAGGGTTTGGTCTCATTCTAGGTTATGTATATAAACAGGGTTCCGCCCCCATACTCATTATAACTCCATATTTACATATTATAGTGCAAGATCTTGCTTGGTAGTGCCCCCAGACATAGTGAAACATATTGACGAACTGGGTAAACAATTTCTTGTGTTTCTTTTGTCTTTTCCTTTGGGTTTCTTATTTCTTGTGCTTGTTTGTGGTGTCGGGTTTTCTTGTGATTTCCATGGGTGTTGGTGTTGGGAGGGCTTTTTCCACAACAGTACCGAAAATCATTATTGTCATCAAATGCGGAGGCACTAGTATGCACACGAGATTGGCTAAATGGTATTATTTGCATTGAATTAAATTAATTGTTCTTTTCTTATTGATATTCCTTCTGACTTGATGATTTACATTATTTTTGTGGAAATTTATGTTTGGTGTGATTAGCAAAGTATGATTCAGACGGAGATTATGACCCTCCTTATAGACTTGGGAATTTGAGATTTGGAAGCACTACATCATCCAATACCCGTGAAGAGGTGTTGTGGAATTGACCCTCCAACACCCAAGCAATATCCCAAGAAAATAATAGCACCACAAACAAGCACAAGAAATAGCAGAGAAAAGACACAAGAAATTGTTTACCCAGTTCGTCAATATATTTGACTACGTCTGGGGGCACTACCAAACCAGGATCTTGCACTATAATATGTTAAATCTGAGTTACAATGGTTATGGGGCGGAACATTGCTTAAATACACACCTAAGAATAAGACCTAAACCTAGATTATTAAGGAATCCCGAAAATCTGCACTTCCTAGCGTGACTACCGAGCGCCCCCGCTCGACATCCCCGAGGGCCCACTTACTTCTCTCTTTCCAGAACATGTCCTTCTGATCAAACCGAGCGCACGCCTGCAATGCTTCGAGCTCCCGCCTGGTGCCCTGTGCCAGATTTTCTCCTTTCATCTCCTTTTAGGATCTCTACTCCAACAATCTCCCACCTAGAGATCAACCGCGTATATCAGCCCCGTATCCATCTTCAACTCATCCTTGGTGTCTTCCTAGTGCTCACATTGATCATGGTAGTGCCTTCCTCCTCTCCTATTCTACAAGCCCAATTGAAGCTATGCATAGCTTCAACTTTTCAAGGTTTACCACCTTGGTCAACATGTCAGCCGGGTTCTCCGATCCTAAAATCTTCTCCAGCCTTAAGATCTTCCTCTCCAAGAGATGTCTGATGTAATGAAACCTCAGCTCGATGTGCTTCGTCCTAGAATGAAACGCCGGATTTTTTGCTAGATGAATTGCACTCTGACAATCACTGTAGAGAGCATTACCACTTCGCGTCTTCCCAAGTTTACCCAAGAAGTTCTGCAACCATACCAATATTTTTCTGGATTGCCCATGTACCCGCTGACTACTCCCACCGCATGTGCAATGTTCGGCCTTGTACACACCATGGCATACATTAGACTCCCCCTGCCGAAGCATATGGAGTCCTTTCCATCTCTTGTCAATCCTCCTTGCCCTTAGGTGAGTCCTTCTCGAATAGCTTGAAGTGCATACCAATGGTGTACCTGTTGGCTTTGCCTCTTCATGCAAAACCTTGCCAAGACCTTCTCGACGTACTCTGCTTGTGAAAGAACCCACTTACCCGACTCCTTATCCCGCATGCCCAATATTTTTCTGCTTCTGCAGTCGACTGAGCCACGATCTTTTGCAATTTAGAAGCCCAGGAGATTGTTGTACCACCCAATGTAAACACATAACCCGTAGTACTTCTCCTCTTATCAAGATCACTTGATGCCAAATCCACATCAACATAACCCGCTAACACGACATCCTTGCTTGAGAAACATAGAGCCTTACCAGCAGTACGCCTTAAGTAACGAAGGATCCATTTACCGCTTCCCAATGTTGCTTCCCTGGATTGCCCATGTACCCGCTGACTACTCCCACCGCATGTGCATTGTCCGGCCTTGTACACACCATGGCACACATTAGACTCCCCACTGCCGAAGTATATGGAGTCCTTTCCATCTTGTCACGATCCTCCTTGCCCTTAGGTGAGTCCTTCTCGAATAGCTTGAAGTGCATACCCAATGGTGTACCTGTTGGATTTGCCTCTTCCATGCAAAACCTTGCCAAGACCTTCTCGACGTACTCTGCTTGTGAAAGAACCAACTTACCCGACTCCCTATCCCGGTCAATCCGCATGCCCAATATTTTTCTGGCCTCCCCCAAATCCTTCATCTCGAACCGCTCTGACAACTGTGCCTTCAATCTGTTTACCTCTCTACTACTAGATCCCGCTATTAGCATGTCATCCACATATAATAGCAAGATTATGTACCGTTGTACTCAGTGTTCTTGAAGTAGCAACAATGATCCGCCTCACACCTATAAAATCAATGTCTTGCATGAATCCATCGTACCACTGCCTAGGAGCTTGTTTAAGGCCATACAAGCTCTTAGTCAACCTGCAAACCAGTTCCTCGTTACCCTTTAACAAGTATCCCTCTGGTTGTGCCATGTAAATTTCCTCCTCCAAATTACCATGAAGAAAGGCCGTCTTTACATCCATTTGTTCCAGTAACAAGTTATCTGCCACTACTATCCCTAGAACCATTCTGATAGTGGTCATATTCACAACAGGAGTGAAGACCTCGGTGTAGTCAATACCATACTTTTGCTGAAACCCCTTTACAACCAACCTTGCCTTGTAACGCTTGCTGCCGTTTGCTTCCTCCTTGATCCTGTAAACCCACTTGTTATGCAACGCCTTCTTCCCCTTAGGCAATTTAATCAACTCCCAAGTTTAATTGGCCTTCAATGAGTCCATCTCATCATCCATCGCAGCTTTCCACTTATCACTATGTGCACTACGAACAGCCTCTGCATAACACTCCGGTTCACCACTATCTGTTAACAGCAAATAGTAATTCGAAGGAGAATACCTATCAGGAGATCCACGCAATCTGCTGGATCTTCGCAGCGGAATATCCGGTTCTGGAGTATGTAGTTCATCTTCAGTGACCCTCTGATCTTGGTCATCATGAACCGTCCTTCTCCCACCCGAGTCTGGAATATCTACCTCAACAATGTCTGGCTCTGAACTAACCCCATCAGATGCCCCCTTTCTGTCCTTGTACAAAACATGTTCATTGAATACAACATCTACTACGAATAACCTTATGATTTTGGTCATCCCAAAACTTATACCCGAAGTTATCCCCGCTATAACCAATAAACGTACACTTTACAGATTTAGCATCTAATTATGTTCTATCAGCAGTGTCTATATGAACATATGAAACACAGCCAAATATGCGAAGAAAGACAGATTTACCTGCTTGCCACTCCATGCTTCCTTTGGAATTTTATTCCCCAATGGTACGATGGTCCTCTATTGATCAAGAAAGCCGTCCGTGTCAACTGCATATGCCCAGAACGTCTTCGGAAGTCCACGCTTCAACCTCATACTTCTAACCCGCTCGTTCAATGTCCTGTTCATCCTCTCTGCAATCCCGTTGTGTTGAGGTGTGCCCTTTGGTGTCTTCACCATACGAATACCATTCGCTGCACAATATTCCTTGAACTCCCCGAGCTCATACTCCCCACCATTGTCAGACCTCAAGCTTTTGAGCTTAAGACCCGTCTGACTCTCCACCAAAACCTTCTATTTCTTAAACACCTCGAATGCCTCATCTTTGTGTTTCAAGAAATAAACCCATACTTTCCTTGTCGAATCATCAATAAATGACATGTAGTATGACGCACCACCCAGAGAAGTTACTGGGGCCGGCCTCCACAAATCCGTGTGAACCAGTTCCAACTTTGCTTCCCTCAAAGCCCTACCTGTTCTCGAGAAGTTGCTTCTCGCCTGTTTTCCAAACACACAATCTTCACAGATCCCCACGTTGACTGTCTTCAAACCCGGTAGTAATCCCTTTGAGCAAAGTACTTTCATCCCCTTCTCACTCATGTGACCCAATCGACAGTGCCACAAATCCGTATCACCCTTGGCTGACGCACCGCGATACTATCCTTGGTGTTATTTGCCAAATACAATGTCCCCTCTTTATTACCCTGAGCGATCTCTGAATCCTCCTTGGTAATAACCCAGTTCCTGCAGCCAAAAGTTACCTTGTAACCTTCTTCATCCAGCTGCCCAACTGATAACAGGTTCTTTTTCAAACCCAGAATGTGTCTGACCCCGTGTAGATGTAAGACCTTCCCGTCCGATGCTCCTATTATAGCATCCCCCTTCCCCTTGATTTCCAAAGGCTCGCCATCCGCCAGATAGACCTTTCCGAGATCACCAGAAGTGTAATTTTCCATCTCCTTTGCATGCCCGCATGAGTGGAATGATGCCCCCGAATCCAGCACCCATGATTCTAGCGCACTACTAACACTTAGAACCAGTACATCTTCACCTTCGATTATCACATTCGCCACTCTGTTCCCTCGCATGGGACAGTCCTTCTTGTAGTGACCTAACTCCTTACAATGATAGCACTGAACCGATCTCTTGGCAACCCTTGGTACGTTCTTGTTCTCCCTAGGCTTTACTCACCACCTCCTACGTTTTCCTTTGACTCAGTTCTCTCCTTGTTGCTAGTGCCCGGCTTTCCCCTGCTAGTTGTAGCTAAAGCCGATCCCGAAGTAGATGGTGTCCCCAACTTCTTCATGCGATTCTCCTCGCCTAAAAGAAGTCCTTAACATCACCATACTTCAATTATTCTTACCCGCTGAAGCATTTAACGCTGTCACCGTCCCGCTCTAACTTCCTGGTAAGGATGCTAGCAATTGACAAGCATGAACCTCATCCCCAAACGTAATATCCAACGCAGCCAATGAGTCTATAGCATCCATAAACTCATCGATGTGTTTAGCTATGGATCCTCCCTCTTGCATCTTGAGATTACCCATCTTGCGTATCAAATCAACCTTATTTGCAGCAGATGGAGTTTCAAATATCTCAGTAAGATAATCCAATAGCTCCTTGGTGGTTTTCGCCTTCTTGGTAGTCTTCGCGGTCCACTTTGACAAAGTAGATCTCACCACCCCTAGGGCTTTCCGATCCATAAGATCCCATCTTCCTGTGTTTTCTTTCCGGCTTGACTCCCTTTAGAGGCTTATAGAGATCTTTGTTGTACAAGAGATCCTCTATTTGCATCCTCCAAAACCCGTAGTCAGACCCATCGAATTTCTCCACCGCTTGTTTATCCTTGCCCATTCTTGATTGCTTGAACAAACCCTAGTCGCCCTATAACCTGGAATGATAAACCAGAGCTCTAGATACCAGTTGTTGTGGAATTGACCCTCCAACACCCAAGCAATATCCAAAGAAAATAATAGCACCACAAACAAGCACAAGAAATAAAGCAGAGAAAAGACACAAGAAATTGTTTACCCAGTTCGTCAATATGTTTGACTACGTCTGGGGGCACTACCAAGCCAAGATCTTGCACTATAATATGTTAAATCTGAGTTACAATGGGTTATGGGGCGGAACATTGCTTAAATACACACCTAAGAATAAGACCTAAACCTAGATTATTAAGGAATCCCGAAAATCTGCACTTCCTGGCGCGACTACCAAGCGCCCGCTCGACATACCCCGAGCGCCCACTTACTTCTCTCTTTCCAGAACCTGTCCTTCTGATCAAACCGAGCGCGCGCATGCAATGCTTCGAGCGCCCACCTGGTGCCCTGTGCCAGATTTTCTCCTTTCATCTCCTTTTAGGATCTCTACTCCAACAAGAGGTACTCTTTACTAATTTCTAACTTATGTTTCATCCATGCCTCTTCATTTTTCTTTTGATTTCTCATTTAAACTGTCCAGATCTTACATGGGTTTCTTGTGTTTTCTTGAAAAAATGGGTCTTTTTGGGTCTACTAAACTTGACTTTGTAGAAATTTCATTTATTTGATGGTTGAAAATGAATGGAGACGAGGTATATACATATATGTGTATGTATATATACACATATATGTACGTATATTTTCGGTTTTGGTACGGTTTTCGGTATTTTCGGTATCTCTTTCCGTTTATGCTTTTATTCATCTGGTATGGGGGTTAACCATTCACAATTCATGCCTACCACAATTCTGGGTCAGTAATCACAGTTTTTATTTTCTCTAGTATGTAGTCTTGTATGGAGTTGAAGAGGCTTTTTTACTACACTTAAAGAGTGAGAGATGATAAATCTCTCAAAATTACGTTGATTGAATAATCAGTGCTTATCCTTTAAGAACCTAAGTATATGTTCTAGGAGGGCATGGCCACAGCACTTGCTCTTATTTGATTAATTTATACTTTCTTGTTTCAGTTTTCAAAATTAATCTGATCCCATAAATGATAGGAAAGATTGCGGCTGGAAACTCATTGGATTCAGGCAAACAAGTTCTTCTCAAGTTGAAGTCTTTATTGAAGAACAAAAGAGGAAGTAATATGCTTGTAAATGACTTTCTTTTTTTGAGTTGGTTCATTTGAAATACTCTATATGGTACTATAATTTATGATGGGCAATGGTTTTATTTGTGTAATAGTGCAACTGTGTAACAGATGTATTAGTAAAGCTTTATTATAAGCAGGAGACTGGAGCCAAATCTTTCGTTGCCATTTTTTTAAAAAAAAAATTCATGTATCACCGTTCCTGCTGTTTTACATATGCTGGGGTCTGTTGGGGCAAAAAAAAAAAAAAAAAAGAGCCAGACCCGCCAACCCGTCAGACCCATCAGTGACCCGACCCGCCCGTCCCGTTAGTTGTAGCGGGTTGTAACGGGTTGGACCCGGCACAACCCGCTAACCCGCCCAAACCCGCCCAACTGACAGGCATAACACCAATGGATACTCTCTAAATTCATACAAGCACATCATAAATCCATTAGTCCAACTTCCCTTAATACTTTTCATAAACAATTAAAAAATGTTGACTTGTCAAACGCAGTACCGGTGTCAGAGTATGTATTAGTTGCAGTCATATACTCCCTCCGTTCATTTAGGTATTTCACAAAAGCTGCAACAATAAAAAATGGAAACTTTTTATTACTTTATAATCCTCCACTCATTCTCTCTCTTCCTCTCAACCACTCATTATTTTTCACTCATTCTCTTTCCACCCCCACCAATTCTCTCTCTTTCTCTCTACCTTTCATTCTTAATATAATATTATATCCTTAATTTTCCAACTCCAAAGTAAATATTTCAACTTACCTGAAACGGAGGGAGTATATAGTAAGCGTTACACATTGTTCACTGTCAACATATCAAAATTGATCTCTCTGCAATAATAATACTTATGTTTATGTTTTTTCTATAATCACATTTTCAAGAATAATGATATAATTAAATAAAAAATTGAGGTAAATTTCACATTGCCCGGCTATAGATCCGAAAACCCAAAAGGGCAAAAGCTGCATCTCTGGTATACTCTAATGTTGTGTAAACTGCTAAGCTATCACTTCTAACTCCAGTAACAAAACAGCTTCTCTGGATTAAAAAAAAGGTTAGCTGGCCTATTCACTTGTACTGATGTTGTACCGTATGATAGTGTGTTACATATGGGTCTTCTCTTTCTCAATTAGTAACTGTCCTCGATTGCGCGTTAGCTTCAATGGGCAGCTCCTCTAGTGTCTGGAGAGGTAAAAAAAAAAAAAGAAGTAAATGTTAATGTAAAGGAAGGCCAACAATATACTCCTTCTGCCCCGTAGTAAACGTCTGACATTCTTAAATAAATGTCGTGTTTCTAAATAAGGAAATAGTATGGGTGTAATTTCACCATTATACAAGCAATGCACAAGCAAGTAAAATACATCCTTTCAAAACATTGACAGGTCAAATACGACATTTACTATGGGACGGAGGAAGTTAACAACAAGAAAAAAACTGACTGCAAGTTTGAAAAGTCAAGGGACTAGACTATAACTAATCAAGAAATCACAAATTCAATCGTGTTGTTTAACTACATCAAACCCAATATTTTCTGAAACAACATCAACAATATCAACAAGCCTTGATCCCAAATGATTTGGGGTTAGCAAACATAAATCGCTTATAGATTTGCCAATGAAAAAAGAAAACAATGAAAAAATGGAGAAATTTGGAGCATACTCAAGAGCAATTTGATCTTCCTCATGAAGATACACTAGAATGTGTTCCTTCTTGAGGACTCCCTTAGTCTCATTTATATCACTGGCAGACCTACATACATGCTTAAGGTGGCCGCGGCCCCGTTTGTAAAAAACAAAAAAAATAAAATTACTAGTGCAATTTTTGTAAATTTTAATTAGATTAGTGCATTAAATTAAACTTTCCCCCCCCCCCTTTTAGAGAAGAAAAAAATACACTAATTTTTTTCTTGCCCACTTATACTATTAAAAATTATTTTGCCCCCCTTCAAAAAAAAATCTGGGTCCGCCACTGATTTATATTGGCCACATTTCCGCTTTAGTTGTTACATTTTTTTGGCCATTTAGGAAATCAATGCAATTTAATGAGTTACTTTCTCATTATATCCCACTTATCCCATAAGTGACCATTAGTATTTCTTTTTGGGCTTTGTTAATGTAAATATCAAACTTAGAAGGATATAAAGGAAATGCAAAAAGTAAACAAAACAATCATTATGTTTTCTTCAACGAAGAGATTTTGTCTAATGACCAATACAAATGGGATGGAGAGAGTACGTTTTCCTTAAAGCTTTTAACATTTTATCATCAGCAACAAACAACCTATACTTGGCATATATCTTTTCACGTATTTCCAATATGCCTTACTTTTAATCTCTTCTTTCCAGTCGAATGAAGTAATTAGCAGTCATCATACAGAATACCAAGTTGAAGATGAAATAAACTTCAAGGAAAAAATACAGAAAAACGAGTTGGCAGGCTTCAACAAAATGAAACTTGCCAGTTTGGTATATTCTGTGGTTTATCCATTATTTCTTTCTGACAGAACTAGATTGAGATTGTTGAACAGAGGCAAGCTGCTCTCTAATATAAAATAACTAGATGTATGGAAGATTGTTTGAAAACTGAGAGGGGTGGGTGTTAAGATGAGAAGAAACATTTATCTGTTACGAAGTGAAATGTCTGATTTCTAATATGGGCAGCGAGAACATGAACATTACTACCTCCGTCCCAAAATGAATGTCCAAATATTTCAAATTCGCTCTTGATCAAGAGTAAATTTGATTTTTATTTTTTGGCCATTCATTTTGGGATGGAGGGAATACTCCCTCTGTCCCAGAAAGATAGTTTCATTTTGACTTTTTATGGTCAACAAAATAAAGACTACCCTCTTGTCAAGGAAAGGTACACACCTCTAAAGCCTGATTAAGAGCTCTGAGAGTTTCTTGAGCACGGTATCTCTTCGCTGTCGCATCTTCAGGTTCTCGGAGCAACTCTTCCGCAAGGTTATTTCTGTTTAAATAACATACATATAAAAAGAATCTCAATCATGCCTCTAAAGAGTATTATATAAATGAAACACAGTGATTAATGTATATATATATATATATATATATATATATATATATATATATATATATATATATATATATATATATAGGTGCTCAAATGAGAACCTAAATATCGTGAGAACTTGGATACATTAGGTAAGAACCTAATGTATCCAAGTAATGTATCCAATGTATCCGAGTGAACCATTGGATACATTAGTTTTTACCTAATGTATCCAAGTAATGTATCCGATGTATCCAAGTGAACCATTGGATACATTAGGTAAAAACCTAATGTATCCAAGTTCTCACGGTTCTCACGATATTTAGGTTCTCACAGGAGCACGACCCTACATATATATTGGCTCAAGGTCAATTCAAGAAAAGAACATTTACTGCACCTGTACAGCTCTGTTATCAAGATTTTGTGCAACTCTTTCTTTGTGCGATTGACCTGCATATAAAATGAGAAAAAAAAATACTTGTGAGAATTTATCTTGATTTCATAGTATAATTTTTGCTTTAAACTGCTTCTTTATTCCACAGAAAGTGTGAGAAAAAAAGTACTCCCTCCGTCCCAAAATGATCTTCCTATTTGCCATATCTCATTGCCCCAGAAAGTTCTTCCCATTCTACAATTTAGGCTTAAAAGTGCATAAACAAAACATAGCTAGTGAAGCAAGTGTTCATATCCTTAAAAAGTTTGAATAGTCAAACGCGAAGATCATTTTGGGACGGAGGGAGTATTTCCATATATGCACTTTATTCTGAAAATGTTTCCTCAACTGGACTACACTAACTATTCTTCAAGAACTTTGAGAATAATGTCTGTAACCAGCTCGAGGATTGATTACATCGTAGAGGCCTAGTAAAATTAAAAGGTTGACGAAAAATAGAGTGATTTCTTAACAATCTGAATGATAGTTAATGTATCTTATGGAAGTTGAAATACAGCTTAAAGTAATCATGTTTGGAAGAATAGTTGACCTAGAAAGACAGAGTCTAAATAATCTGTCTCCAAACCCAACAGAAGGACTCTTTGCTGCTCAACTGATAGTAATGCATTTTTGGAAAAATAATCTGTTTTAGTACTAAATGGTCATGTCAACTCCAAAGGAGAAAGAGAGAACGGCTAAAATATTGTGCATTTCTGTTAAAAGAGAGCATAAATCAACTGATTATTCCCTATGAGTCCTTAACGCGACTGATACATCTTTTGAATGATTGAACGAGTAAAAAACACAAGAAAATTTATTCCGATGGAAATGCAAGGAGGAACGGTTTTTCAATTAAAACATAGAGAAGTAAAAAAAAAAAAAAAAAAGAACTCACCAAAAAGTGCATAATGGCCTTGGGTACTAAATCCTCAATGTTGTTTCGTACAATGTCATAATATGATTTCAACAGCTGTTTGGTAACAGCAAGGCCAACAGCTTCTTGCTCCGAGTGCATCTCTGATGGCGTTAACATTGTAGGAGGCTGGAAGTAATTTTATTAGCAGATTTAGTTTGGAAGTTATAGAAAAAGGTGGGGGGGGGGGGGGAACTAAGTACCGTATAAATTTCTCTCTCTTTTTTTTTTTTATGTACATGATAAAGTACCTCTCTCAGATGTATCATAGATGAGGAAGCATGATCAGGTTGGTAAATAGGTTTACAGTCACCATTGCTTCTGGATGCCTCTTTTCCTGGAGTATGGGTCTCCATTACACCGAAAATTGATGAATACCAGTTTGAACCATTTGTACGTCCTAGTCAGCAATCAATTTATTAGTTTTTAAGAACACAAAAAAGAAAAAAGGGAACATCAAGACCTCAAAATTATATTACTGAAAAGCACTAGATATAGATTTGATTAAAGGATAGAACGGCATTAATAAAGGAAAGAGGCTTGCTACAAGAAATCGGGAACAAGTACCAAGTATGCATGTGTCAAGATTTTACTATTGCCAATTTATCAACCATACTCCCACCTAAGATACAGTTATTTCCAATTCGTCTCTTTTCTCCCAGCCATAAATTCGCGGATTAGGTCACGAATTAAGCACGTATTAGACACAAATTTGGATTCCGGATGAGAAACTCTCTCAGAGTACAGTGGTTTTGTGGGGAAAAAAATCAAGTATGATGGTTAAAGTGGAAGTCGGGTGAAAGTACGATGGTTGAAAATGAAATCAAACCTTAATATGTATCCCTAAATCAAGCTTGAACCCCTTTTAAAAATTGCTGCCTTCGAGAATAACGAGTGCGTGCGTATAAATACACGTGCGTGTTGGGGGTGGGGGGGGTATGTGTATGTTTATGTTTATGAGTGTATATGTATACTTGTATATATAAACAGGGAGATATTATTAATTAATTAAGGAACTAAAAATTGAACACTCTAGAGTAAGATTCAACGTGTAAGTGGGTGCTTTACAGGACCACAATTATCCTCGCAAATTACGCGCTAACTCCCTACGATCCGGGAAAGAGGATTATTCAACAACGCTATATGTTGATCATGCGAAGACATCACCATAGACCATGTGAAAGTCACATTATAGTGCCAACTGTCTTAAACAAGAAATAACAAAACTCCCTATATTCATATTCTTTCTCTTGTTCTAGTAACTGACATATAAAAGAATACTTGTAATACAGCGAACTTCTGTAGGAATCTTACCACATGCTCCATTTACCCCCATATCTTGGACAAAATGAAATCCCTATTTATGACAAGAGAAAATGGTATTTCCAATGTTAGTAACAAATCAAATGTCCAGGCACTTTTATAAAGTAAACAATCTAGTTAACATAGAGGAAAAAATCAGTACAAGTATAAATGTATTAAAGATGATGAACCTCAACATCGATTTTTTTATTCGGTGGCCTAGCATGAAGCGGTCTAGATACAAGGGTTCTTGCTAAGGCTTGAACTGCATCAGATTCTACTACATCCTGTCGAAAATGTGAGATTGAACTAAGACTATGATGGGCATCACTTGACTTTGAAAAAAATAAGGAAAATGTAATGTGAAATCTCTATAATAGAATCATACCTTTTGTTTAGGCAATGTTGTTGACATCTTTAATGACTTGAGATGTTGCAAAACAGCTTCACTTCCACCGATAAATTTAGGATGTGAAGTATTTATATAGCCCATCTGAAATTCAGAATATTTTTGCATCAGATTTTCTTAATAATCAATGCTTATGGCCATATATAAATATCCTAATATCTAAATAACTTAAATAGATAAATAAGATAACTCTTTTCCTTTTAACATACCTCCATGTCAATCATGTTTTCAATCATCGTTCGGGAAGGTTTAAAGCCTTCTAGCAAAAACTTTCCAACAACTTCACTCATGCGCTTTCTAAGAAGAGGAAACCGCTGCAGTTCACTCACAAGAATGCTTTGGCTCATCTGAAATAGAGACCTACAAATTCAAGTGATGGCCGGTGCCAAATAACATGTAATACATACTAAACTGATACTCCCTCCGCCCCAGAAAGTTAGTTCCACTTTTTTGGTGGTTTACTTGAATCAACTTTGAGCTACAGTTTAGGTTAGTTTTAACTATTTTAATGAAAATCTAAAACTTGTTTGTGATACACCATTGTAAATATTATCAATAACAAGTTTTGGGTTTCAATTAGGATAATTGAAACTAACCTAAATTATTGCTCAAAGTTGTTAACAACTAAACGAGTGGGACTAACTTCCAGGACGGAGGGCGTATAAATTAGTGTCCACCTTGACTAATTCATTGTAAACAAGTTTAGCACAATGAAGACTTGGATCTAATAACCGAGCTATTTGTCCTCGGATCAGAACTTGAAATGGAACCTACATTTAGAGAGAAACAGCATTCGGTCAGTCATATAACATCTGACACATAGGCACATATATTTCAAAATATGAACCTTGGCTAAGATCTCTGTCATACTGCATGCTTCTTTTTTTTCCGTAGGAAATGAATTATATTGGAAGATGGGGATCCGTCATGTTGGATGCTTAATTATTTTAAGAGAAATAATGCTCACCTCTGGCACAAATAAAACAGATCCAGGACCAGTTGCATTGTGAATTGCAGTCCGGATGTCTTCATCAGTTAAACCCTCAAATGGATCCACCTCCTGCAAGATAAACCATACTCAGATGAAGGTAAGTAACATTCCTTCGTGGACTAAATTAATTCATTTATGTCACTAAAATAAAAAATCATATACTCCCCCATTCCAAAATGATCTTCCACATTTTTTTTGGTCGTTACTACGAATGAACTTTGAGCAATAATTTTAGGATGATATAATTATCCTAATGACCTAAAACTTGTTGCTGATAGTATTGTTTATGGTGTATCAATTACAAGCTTTAATTTCACTAGTGTAATTTAATCAACCTATAATTATTGCTCAAATTTCATTTGTAGTAACGCCAAAAAAGTGGGAAGATCATTTTGGGATGGATGGAGTATATGACGTGGGGTAAAACCAAGACGCTGCAATTTTATACTCCCTCCTTCCCAAAATGATCTTCCCATTTGACTATTCAAACTTTTTAAGAATATTAACACTTGCTTCACTAGCCATGTTTTGTTTATGCACTGTTAAGCCCAAAAAATGGGAAGAACTTTTTGGGACAATGAGAAATGGCAAATAGGAAGAGATCATTTTGGGACGGAGGGAGCAAAAGATAAGCATTCACGCAGGAAAGTGTTTGGTCACAAGGCAAACGTGGATACCTTTAATCGGCCTACAAAGATTGACTGGAAGATGTAGAGAATCCTTGCTCCACCATGCACTTCAGAGGTCAGTTTATCTTCATTTCGCCCTTCCACCATGGATGCAAAACCTATTTAAGGAAATGTATCTGTGACTCTTGGATAATAGCTCAAGTTTTATTCCTACATTTTTTGTCTTTGATTTGCTTATGATTTGATTTCTTAAAAACAATTAAGTTCGAATTCATTATTTTTTTCCACATTAGGAAGAAATAAAACTACACAAATTTTCTAAATTAGTGTAAGGTAGAGTAATCATGTGAAACAGACTAGACATTATCAAATTCTCATATTGGAGTCACACATAATATATATGTAACGTATCAATGGTTTTCTTTTACCTTCTGAATATTTTGAAAGAATATCCAGAACTAGAGCTTCCTGATCAGACTGAAAATATTACAAATTGACATAAAAGTTAGCACTGTCAAGAAAATATAAATGAATAACCGCACAAACTTTGAGAAGTAGAAATAGAATAACAACTATATGAAAAAAGAAATATGCTAAAGGAGTAAAAACTATTAGCACAATATTAATGTAAAAAAAAATCACGCAGAACGGTCAGAAAAACAAAATTCCAGATATAAACGACATACAGGACCTTTAATGTTTTCCTTTAGATAATAAGCCTAATAGACCTCCGAAGTTTAAAGATATGCCCGATAACATATAATAGTAAAAGCATGTTAAGAAAAAATATTCACTGAATGCAACATAGATCGCAACGTACTTTTTTTTCCATGCGCCCATAGCGGGAAAGTTCAATTGAAACTGAATCGATCTTTGACATTATTCGTGACTTCAAACCTGGAAGAACCTTGTAGATATGTCGAACAAGAATCTGCACAATGGTAAATAATAAAATTCACTGAAAGCTAGGAGTTGAGTCATGATAAAGTATTAAAGTTACTCAAGACTCTTACTTGATTCAACTTCTTGGCCAATTGAGGGATGCCACAGCGATCTGCAAGACTGTTATATTCCTGGGTAACAGCATCAAGAAACAGTTAGAGGGAGAGAGAAAGGAGGAATTACTCACTTATGAGAGACGAGATCTTTTGTACCACTTTTGTGTACCACAGGCTATCCAACGGCTATAAATTATTAGGGCTGACATCATGATGATGTCATCAATGATGTATGACCGTTTGGTCACTAGTGGCACAGGGTGTGGTACATAAAGTGGTATAGGAGATTTGGACTCCATTTATGAAAGAGAAATTAAGAAAGAAAACATACTGAATGATCGTGGAAGAATGACACCTCTGAGGGAAGCGCATCCTTAATACTGCGGTTTTGTTTAACATCCTGTGCAACAATCAACAAGATAATGAGTGTTTCCTAACCTTTTGATAAGTTTTTCCATGAGAAGAACATTGACACTCATCTTGCTAATTGATCTTGAAACAATTAGCATCATAGCATGCATAGACTTTACGAGTCCAAATATTTTGTATCACTTTTGTGTGACACTGGTGATTTAACGACTTAGCATCATCCATAACATCATCGTTACAATTGGAGCACAAATTGTTAGATAGGGTTTGGACTCACATTTAACTATCTTTGTTGACAAAAATAAATATTACTAGTACCTTCTTACCATATAAGACCCATGAACATAAATCAGTGAAGACCAAAAAAGTAACTCATTGTCGAAGGAGCTGAATACTTAGGGAAGGTAAAAGAGATCGAACATAAATCACATGTTGCTGCTAAATTAATTCCTTATCAGAATCCCTTGTTTATAAACAGATACTCTCTCTGTCCCGCTTTAAGGTTCTTACTTTCCTTTTTAGTCTGTCCCAATTTAAGGTTCTTACTTTACTTTATTGCCTAAAATGGAAAGTGGGACCCATTTGTCATTCTCACAACAAAGACTCCCTACCCACTCTCTCTTTCCTACTCTACTTTTCATACTCACAACATTTACTTTCTTAATCTCTGTGTAAAGTCAAACTAAGAACATTAATTTGGGACGGAGGGAGTATAATTGTTTACCTACAATATGCCACAAATGTGTCTTAGGAAGGGAGATCGAGAGACAGGCTATGAATGAGGCGGTGGATTCTTGATGAACAAAAGCAGATTATGGAAACAATTATTTCAACCAATACATTACTATGAGGTTTCCACTTTCCAGAAGCATTAGCAGGGGGACCTTGTTTAGTTTAATGGTCAGGATCCATTTCTGATTGAGATGTGTATTCAATAAAAATAGCCACATCCTGAAAAAATAAGACGAGTAGGTATTTAACTTGTCACCTGTCTTGATACCCTATGCGACTAAACTGTTACAAGATGATTCGGGTTATGGATTTTTGCTTTATTTGTTTGCCTGAAGTTCGAAGTTTTGAATTTTTCAGAAAGTTCTAGTACATTCGTACTCAATTCATTCGTAGTAAAGATGAATACTGATGCTTGTATTCCAAGTTTCTTGCAAGCATAGATAGGGGTCAGTTCTCAATAGTTTCTGAGTATTCTGTTTTTCAGTTCATACTTTGGAAATTAGTAGCTGTAGGAAACTAACTCCTTTTTCTCTGGGCCAGTCGTTTTGATAGTATGTAAGGGCAATCGACAAATTGGGGTAACGTACTATTGAGTTTGTTGCAAATAATAGAACATACTAAGAATTGATATCTTAATGTAACGTACTTTACCATCTCATATCATATTATGGAACGTATCTTAACGATGTTAAAAAAATAACTGAAATGTCAACAAAATAAGAAAAAAAACTAACTCCGTTAAATATACTTAACATTGGTTAAAATCGTTACCCCTTCCCCAAACCCAAATACGCTCAACAAGAATTTGCGTCTCCCCTCCAGCTCTTCTCTTTACGGCAACCCCCATCTCCCAGTCGCCTCTCAATCCCGCCTCCCCACCACCGACCCCCACGTTGTTTCACTTTCCGTTCCCTCCTCTCCCCTCCATAGCCATCGACCCCTTCCCCTAGGCCATCGCCTTCAGATCTTCATCACACAGCCCTCGAAATCTTGGTTCAATTTGAGGGAGGAGAGAGAGAGACGGGCGAAATCTGGTTCGATTTGAGGTAGGAGAGAGAGAGAGACGGGGGAAATCTTGGTTCGATTGGAGCGAATTGGGTTCGATTTGAACGAATCTGAGTTTCTTGGTTAGATATGAGCAAAATCTGGGTTCAATTGAGTGATTCTTGTTTTCTTGGTTTGATTATTTGAGCAAAAACTATATATGATTTCTGTGTTGTTTTCTTGGTCATATTGTTGATGATGGTTGTGCTTTGTGTATGATACAAGGAAGAAGATGAAAGGGCTGTTAGTTCATTAACGATTGTTAGTTTATTTAACGAATTTGTTCATTTCGTTAATGAAATTTAACGTCATCCAAACATGGTTGCATTATTTGTAACCCGACATAAAAGTACATTTCATTATGTTGTTAAAGAAGAGTAGGCTACCTTTTGTGTAACCAAGAGTGTAGTACGTTGCATTGGTTTGTAATTATCTCATTATGTCACAACCTCTGTACTATAAAACTGCTAATATGTACCAAAACAATATTGTGCAGGAAATTAAGAAGCCGCTTGATTGATCAAAATTAAATAATATAATAAGAAGAAGAAACTTGCAAATTGGGTTGAAAGGCCATTTATTTCAGTAACTAAGTTAATGATTTGGACCAAAACGCAACCACCACTAGTAACAGCTGAATAAAAAATGGCATGATTATGTATTATGATACTTCTGATTCCAAATTCTAATCAGTTGAAATGTAAGCACACTCTGGAAAAAAATGTGATACTCGTGAGTGATAACCATCTGGAGAACAAAAGCCCTAATAGATTTTATTTAACAACACCATAAATAATGGTTACACGTGCAAAAACACATTATTCCATGCTGAAGTGTGATCTCTTTGATACAATGCAATGTGTTTATCGAAACAATAATTTAAAAAAATACCTGTTGGCTACGATTGACAACAACAACATAACCAAGACGAAGGGGTATAACATTTCCGAGCAAATAATTGCGGGCATCGGTACCTTTATCCATGATATCCAACTAAACTCATGAAAATAAATTTATAATCAGACTCCAAAAAATTGGTAGACGAGATAACAAGTAAATGAAACAATTTAGAATCATGCAACATAGATAGACATTAATTATACCTTTGTGATTACACCAATTGTTCGATTACCTGACAAAGGGAGTTTAATAGCATTAGGATGAACATCTATGAATCTTTTAGACCAGTATACTCAACATTTCATTTATCCAAATTTTTTTTAAAAAAAATGTTACCATCAGGATCAGCATTCCTGCTAACTGAAGAGCATCTGAATTCGCCAAATCTGAATTTGCAGGTGTCACAGCTAATATCAGGCAGTATGGTTGCGTGATATAGGACAGTATCATAGTACGGATTTGTGATTCAATGTCAGATGGCTGGTCACCTACTGGGACCTTGGTCATTCCAGGTAAATCCACCAATGTGATGTCGAGAACATTAGGCGAATAGATAGTCAGACAAATCTCATATTTGAAACTCTTTTATTATCTCCTACTTCCCTTTCAGTTTCAACCTGGAAATATTAAAATGATATCAGTGGGTATGTAAATAAAACCCTGAACAAACGACTTCAAGAATAAGACGATAATGAAGAACATTCAAATATGCCGCTTGGGTAGGTGACTTTGTTGAGCTGCACATGAGCTAGCTCAGAAAGAACCTAACTGACCATCCCATTAAATAAGAACAGCATGTTCAGAAACCCAAGTACCTCTTTCCGGTGACGGTACTTTTATTGCTTAAAGATATTTTTTTTTTGTATGAAGATTTGATAGGATTCTTTGAAGTTGTATGTTTTTACTTCACATTGATTGGTCATTACTTGGCAGGGAAACCATGTAGTGCAACAGAATATACTCCGTATCACAACAAATATGCTCTTATAGACCGCAATCACAAAAAAAAAAAATTGAATGATAAAAATGTTTTTTCATTAATAAAAAATCATTTTTTGTAATAACAATGGTTGGCTTTCCAAAAGATATACTCTCGTTATGCTTGGATTTAATGAAGCAGTGTAACCTAATATCATGGGAACACCCCATAAAAAGCTCAACTTTTCAACAGGACTTTTCTTGTCGAATCTCTACAACTGAAAATAATGCTCCCTACTTCCATAGACAAGTGTCTATATATATACAGTATTCCTAAGAAAATCAAGGATGGTGATCGCTTATGCACTTTTAGTAGCACACACATAAATACCCCCAACGTTTACAGGAAGTAATTGCAAATACAAATTAGGATAGCATATAAACTTAAACAACTTTACTAAATTCACTTGATACAAACTCTTCATGAGACATTGTTAGTAACAGTGCAAATTACGATCGTAGCTCTACTAGCATTGTTTCTAATCTTCGTGATAATAACAAATAAGTAAACATGAAAAATAGAATAAATATATTTATAAATAATGCACTTGGGTTTAGCCATTACTTCAAAAAAAAAAAAAAAAAAAAAAAAAGGCTTATGATCATAATAACGGAAGAAAGACAACTAGGCCAAAATCACAACACAAGTACCTCAATTTCTCTCGAATTTCTGAAAAATCAAAAAACTTCTTTTTCTGCAGGTGCCGAAACTCTCCGTACTCCTTCTCCACCTCCTTCCGGACGAGCTGCAGAAGCAACGGCCTACGAGTACAAATATCATTACCCCTAGGCAAGAAGTCACGGCCGACCAAAGCTTCTAAGACGCTGGATTTGCCGCTGCTTTGGCTGCCTACAACGGCCACCTGAGGCAATTTCATCTCCGACAACAACTCTCCTCCGGCAGTAGAAAATATGTCTTGGAGCTTGTTCACTACTGGAATCACGGCCGCCCCTAGCGGTCGGATTGATGAGGCGGTGTCGTTGTCGTAGTTCGACATGTCTTCCGGATTGGGAATTGGTATTGGAGATTTCTGAACCCTAGTTTTTGCGCGAAGAGGGAAAATTGGAGACATGGGATTTTGTAAGGAGGTTGGGAGTCATAAAACCCTGCTTGTCGATCAAGAGAAGGATTTCTCTTGATTTAGAACTGCGTTTGCTTGAGGGAAAAACTTCAATACCGTTAAATCACGTCTTACGCACGCGCCACTTAACCTATTAGTAGTCGGGTGTTGTTTTTAGACCATCTACAAGGTAAATTCTATATACAAGGCATATTACATACAAGGCACCAAGAATGGCAAAACTACCCTTCGCGTGTCGTGTGCGAAAGGACGACAGGAAGCCTTCATGTCGTGTACTTTTACACGACATAGACCAATTGTGTAAAATATTAAGTCGTATGAACTTATACGAAATTTAAATTTACTATGTCATTAAGGTCGTACAAACCACACGATATGATATCATAATCTCGTGTATATCCATACGACATATCAAAATGAAGGTGTTCTTCGATGATTTGCAACACGATGTTAATGATACGCATATGCTATGATAAATTATTAATTGTGTTGTTAATTGAGCAAAATTTGTACACTTAGACATGACAAGTAATAAATGTCATATTAGATCATACAATATCATATAACCTATCACATTTAAGTGATACCACTTTATTTATAAACCCAAACAAATGATTGTGGTGTTATATTTCTAATCAAGATTATATTTAAAGAGGTAATTAAACATGTTATAATTCATCATACAATATCATAAATAACCTATCACATTTATTAGTTAAAAGTGATACCACTTTATTTATCAATAACAGACGTGTTATGATGTGCATATACTATGTTAAATTAATGAATTATGGTCTTATATTTCTAATCAAGATTATATATAATGAGTTAATTAAACATGTTATATAACGAGTTAAGTTGTTTCGATGATTTGCCAAACGAGGTTAATGACAAGTTGTACATTAGAGGAATGCACTCGCTCAAGATTATATATTTGAAATTATCATATTTGTTAATCAAGATTATATGTTTATTGTTATAATAATGTGGAAAACAAACAATGATTACATATATGAATGAACCAACATCATACAATATCATATAACCTACCACATTTATTTATAATTAAATTTCTCTTTTTCATAAGTTGTTTCGTGTGTGAATACACGACCTATGTTTGAACATCTCGTATGAACACTACACGACTTGATAGATTATATCTCGTGTATTGTTCATACGAGATTATTACCAGAAAAAAAAACATTTCGTATGTAATTTATACGACTTGTACCATATTATCTCGTGTTTAATCACACGAGATACACCCAGAACAGAACACTTAAACCCCCATAAACCCTACCTGTAACGGCCATTAACACGCATTACAGACCGCCGGTTGGTTAACACCCATGCAGCACCATTGATATACACTTTCACAACAACCATTCTTAACACCCATCAATCTATACACATTATTATCATTATCTAACACCATATTATGGATTCTCCACAACATTCTCCAAGTCTTTATGATCACATTAATCTTGATCTTGTGGATTTTATTTTTGAAGAAGAAGGTTTGCCACCAAATTCTCCACATCAAAATCAAATTCCAAGCTGCAATGAAGTAAGTTCTTAAAGTTATATTTGGTGTTATGATCAAAATCACAATAAAAATCCAATATTGAAACTAAATTGTTTTTCAAGATTGGATTTTTAAATTCTGATATCGTGATATGTCGTGTACTAATACACGAGTGGTAATTTACTAGGTCGTGTATATGTACACGAGATATGCAGAACCAACTCGTATATAAGTACACGACATAGTTCTTAATATGTCGTGTATTACTACACGAAATGTCATTCAGCCTGTTGTTTATTTTGCAACTTTCTAATTGATGGTAATACAATTTGTAGGGACCGGATGTCAGTGATCAATTCGATACATCCCTATTATTTTCAAATAGGGATGAGCTTGTTAAACACGTACGGGATATCGCGGCCCGTCAAAATATAACCCTTTCTATAGGAGATTCGAGGAAGACAAGTGGCAAGATACTAGGCAACGCGAGGATTGTATGCCATTTTGGTGGCAAGTACAGGTCCGGAAAAAACTAAGGATGTGAGGTTGACTAGTACGAAGAAGATTGGGTGTAATTTTGAAATCCGGGCCAAAGAAAGGGGTGATGGGTTATGGGGTTACGTTGTGAAGAATGATTCTCATAATCATGACTTTCCAACGTATCCCGAAGGTCATCCGTTGGGTAAATTGACAAGTTCTGAATATGAGGAGGTGTGTAGCGCAAGTCAGTCTTCGGTGCGTCCAAATAACATTCTAACAATGTTAAAGAGGGGATGAGAAGAACGTGAGTACTCCGAAACAGGTCCACAATGCCCTCACAAAATGCAAGTCACAAGAACGACAAGGAAGATCCTCTCTTCAACAATTCATAAAATTACTCGAGGATAAGCAATATATCGTCTTCATGAGGAAAGCCGATGAGAGTGACATGATCGGTGACATATTCTTCTCTCACCCACGAGCATCGGATATTCTTAACTGTTTTCCATATGTAGTACAAGGTGACTGCACTTACAACACCAACTGCTATGGAATGGCATTCCTTGAGATTATAGGATTTACTTCAACGGGGAAGAATTTCACAATTCATATGCGTTCCTCCAAAATGAGAAGATTGAGAATTACACGTGGGCACTCAAGAATTTGCAAAGTCTTTTTCATACTCCCCACATGCCAATAGTTTTCTTAACTGATCGTGACTTGGCTTTCATTAATGCTGTCCAAATGGTATTTCCCGAGACCGCACACCATTTGTGTCGAAGGCATATCGAAGTCAATGTTAGAAAGAGGGCGTTGGGTAAAACTAGTAGCCCGGAGTTCGCACTATCATTCATGAAGAGATTCAATTATGCAATATCAGCCGCTACTCGCTCAGAGTGGGACACCCGTTGGCAATTGTTTTGCGATCATTACAGCTCTTTCCTGATTATTACAGCTATCTACCTCCGGGAGACATGGATTGGTCCATACTCTACGAGTATTTTGTCCATGCACACAGATCAGTTACTACACTTCGGAACCCACACCACGAACAGGGCTGAGAGTGAGCATAACAGGTTGAAGAAGGCCTTGGGGAGTGCTTCTTCTACTTTTGACACATTGTTCAAAAAGGCTCATGAGATTATGGAAATCCAAATAACAACAATCAAAGCTACTATGGAGCAATCAAAGAGCAGAATTCCAAATGATATGAAGACATGTGATCTGTATCACGACATATTGGGGCGAGTGTCAAAGGCAGCCTTGGACATCATCAAAGAAGAGCGGAGTCGTTGTGGGGGTAATGTCATGGATGCTTCAGTTTGTGGGTGTTACTTGAGGCGAACACATGGACTTCCATGTAGTCACGAGATTGCATGCATACAAAAGTCTGGGGGCCGGATAGAGTTGTCCTTGATTCATGCTTTCTGGAAGAAGTTGGACATTGAACTAGAATACTGTCCAACTGGGCCTGATTTTGAAGCTGTGTTGAATGAACTGCAGAACGCACCTGCACCGGTAAAGAGAAGGTTATTCCAAACGATAAATGAAGGGCTACATCCACAAACCGGAGATGCTTATGAGCCGGATCATATTTCAAAGGCAAATAAACCCTGGACCACCAGTTGTAGAGTACTGTCAGATTGGGAGCGTACCGACAGACATTTTGGAGTCCCCACTACACCACCCTCTACTAGCAGCAAGTCTAGATCTTCATTTATTGCATCAACCCAATCAGGTTTAAGGTCGCGGGAGTCACCCAATCCGGAATCAGCTTCAAACACTACACCATCTAGCCCTACTACTCCTACATCTCTTCCACCACTAGCTGGTTCAGGTCGTGGGAGAGGTAGAGGTCGAGGTCGGGGACGGGGACGGGGACGGGGACGGGGTCGTGGAAATGGACAAGTCAATGAACTACATACTTCTGGGTATAGGATGTTGATTACACCTATCATTGTCCCATTTATTGATGGCTTCACAGATGTGATGGGTGATGGAAATTGTGGATATAGAGCAGTAGCAGCGCAAATATACGGAACTGAGGAGATGTGGCAAAGAGTGCGCTCAGATTGTGCCAAGGAGCTGCTTCATCGCCGCGCGCTTTATGAGAGAGTTATGCCTTGGAGAGATATGGACGAGCTATATAGTCGCATTGCTCACTATACCTCACCTTGTTCGGAATATTATTGGTTGACACTCCCAGAGATAGGGCACATCATTGCCACGGTGTATAATGTGGTGTTTGTCTCGTACTCGCAAACCGCTGGCTTCACATGTCTACCAGTGACTGTACCACAAGGAACAGGACCACCCACAGACACACTTGTGTTGGGACATGTGGGAAACCATTTTATATTGGTATGATACTTCAATTCGTTATATTTAACTATCTTTTTACATTCGTTATATTTAAATATCTTTTTTAAATTTGTTATATTTGACTATTTAATTACTTTTGCAGCTGCACATGTCCGATGGTGATTACCCGATACCATCATTAGCACTATATTGGGAGGATCGACGTGATCCAAGCGCAAGTAACCTGTTCATGCCATACAGAACTCGGATAGAAACATTCAACCGACTCTCAATTACGGCGAACGAAGCACGAATTGCAGGAAATAGGCCATAGTGTATAGTGTATTGATTTTTGAATTATGCATACTTGGTTTTTGTATGACTGTTTTTTGGGACGGATATAGTATATTAAAATTGGATCACTTGATGTAGTACTTAAATTATAGTTTTGATTTATGGATACATCAGTTTTGTTTGTTTCAGTTTGTTTGTTTCAGTGTCTGTTTTTTTTTCAGTACAAGACCATCTCGTGTTCTTATACACGAGATGGTATATCATAACTCGTATAAATATACACGACTTGTTTCATTTATGTCGTATGAACATTACACGAAATACACTAATTACCCAGTAATGTATCTCGTGTGTGTTCATACGAGAGGAAAGAAAACATGTCGTGTGTATATATACGATGAGTCACACCATCTCGTGTATAAGCACACGACATGGTCTCTGTACTGAAAAAAAAAACAGACACTTAACAGAAACAGAAACATACCCAGAAACCAGAATTACAAACCAGAATTTAAACTGAAACATATCCCAAAGTGTCAAACATCACAGAATTACAAACTAGAAATTTAAACTGAAACATATCCCAAAGTGTCAAACATCAAAAGTTTACAAACCAGAAATTTAAACTGAAACATATCCCAAAGTGTCAAACATCAAAAGTTTACAAACCAGAAATTAAAATCAATCAATGTATCCCAAAGTGTCAAACTACCAAATGTATGAAATACATGTCTTACAAACCAGAAATTTAAAACATAAACCTAATGGGGACCTCCTAATAGCTCGTGCACCCGTCTAATCTCATCTATGACATCCGCGGGTATCCTGTCATCCGTGAGCATCGCAAGCAGTCTATCTCGAGCCTCTACAACCCTAGGCGGAGGTGGAACGTTAACTAGGCCATCATGAATCGGATTAGTAATCCGAACATGAGTCCTAGCCAGGAACCACTGCATATACGTGGAAGTAATAGGATCACGCGTTCCATAAGACTTCTTGTACCCCTTTTGACCAGCATCAATAAACAATCTCGGCCGCAAGATATGGGGGTCTCTGGGGATTTTCTGCTGGATCCCAAACTGCCGTGTAACACGGTCAGGCATATACGCTTCCGTGATATCCTGGAAGCGTATAACCCCACGGAAGTATGAGACCGGCAAAAGCGCCTCTGGGGTGGTACCGTAGGGAGTCCAACAAACCTAAAAATGAATTTGTTAGACACCGTCACAGAAATAATAAATTATAACAATTTGTAAAACTTTAAATATAACTAACTCACCCTATCAACCGTCATCGTGTCCAGGGTATACTGGAACTTCAATAGATGGGGCATATCCCTTCCGGCCGTATCAGTACGTACCCATCTACGAGCCCTCGGCTGGCCCTCCGTCCATAACGAGTCAATATCTCTCCGGAAAACCGGAAAGTACTCGTATATCCAGGCCTGCAAATGTATGAAATAAATAATTTAACAATGTTATAACCATAAATACATGTTGTAATTATTAAATGATTGTTAAATATTACCTCTAAAAGACTCAAACAACCACCGATCTGCTTGCATCCATATCTAGATGCCTTCCCTAACTCCCGGTATAGATATACCAATGCAGCTGTCCCCCAGGATAGAGCCCCCACTCTGTCAATATCCACGCACAATGAAAGGTATTCTGAGGGCATCTTATCCTGAGTCTTGTCCACGAACAGCGTGGAGCCGAGGAGGAACATGATGTACGTGGAAGCGCGCTCATCGTCAGTCATGTCGGAAGGGGTCTCAAAGGACCGGCGGAGGCCATCTAAAGAGTACGTCGTGCCCTTCCGACATGTATCAAGGCGTGCCCTAATACCGGCTACGTTAGGCTCTGGAACCGCCTTCGTAACAGGGCCACCTGAACAGCTGATACCTACAAATTGAAAATGAAATAATTAATAAAATTGATAAAATTTATGAAATTGATAAAATTTATGAAATTGATAAAATTTATGTAATTTATAAAAATAGACAACAAACAAGAATATACCTAGGATATGAGTGACGTCATGCATAGTGATCGTCATCTCCCCCACGGCATGTGGAAGGTATTAGTCTCGGAGACCACCGTTCCACAAACGCCGTTAGGAGCGCCATGCTAGGCCGGCGAATGGTAGCATCATGTAGGTAATGGAGGTCGGTACCCTGAACACGAGCCCACCAAGCTCTATCATCCTCCGGTAAAGAAGCAGGCGAGAACCTGTTGATTCCAAACAAAACATTATAATTAATACTCCCTCTGTTTCAGAAAAACAGTCCCATTTTGATTTTTTTTTTACAAAAAAGTCAAAAGGGGACTGTTTTTCTGGAACAGAGGAGGTTTAAAACAATAACAACAAATAATAAAGCTATTTAATAAACAAATCATATACTTACTTATCTAGAATCTGCTGCCTCGTTTGGCGCTTCAACACCGGCTCACAAGTGGCGTTCTCCCATATCTTACGGGCTCGGTGATGACCAAACCCGTATAACAAATCAACCTCCTCCGGGCCGCCACCGGAGTTACTCTTAAGCTGCCACTGTTCATCCTTAGCCCCTTTCCTCTTTCTGGCCCGTGCCTCCCCTCTAGCCACCCGCCTCTTGCGAGGCCTCAAAGCTGAACTCTCTCCGCCTCCTCCTCCTCCTCCTCCTCCTCTCATCATCATCATCATCACCAGATCCGTGTGCCCCACCTCCGGAACGAGTACCAGAAGATGACTCCTCCTCTGACCCTCTAAGCCCGTCCTAGAATATCTACGCTCTAAATCCTCCTCACTATCCGTCTCATCCTCCTCAACGCGCTCAATCACGACATTCTTGTCGTGCCTCCTTTTGGTACGTGCATCTTCTCTAGCTGCAGCTGCCTCATCGGCCTTCCTCTTTCTATTAGAGGCAGTCGCAGGTTTACGTCCCTACAAAAAATTAAATAAGAGACAATAAATAAGCAACATTTCAGGTTTTTCAAGAATCAGTATGCATTTCGTTTGCTAATACACGAAATGTTGGTGAGCATTTCGTGTTTAATCACACGAGATACCTGTCCACATTTCGTGTATTAGCACACGAAATGTAAACTGATGAATCAGTTTACATTTCGTGTTCTAATATACGAAATGTGGAAAGTATATCGTGTGCTTAAACACGAAATGCTCACCTACATTTCGTGTATTGGCACACGAAATGTAAACTGATTCATCAGTTTACATTTCGTGTGCTAATACACGAAATGTGGCCAAGCATCTCGTGTGTGTTCATACGAAACACACCCCGACATGTCCAGATTATACACCCACAAATTCGTAACCAATTCAAACAAAAACCCAAATTTGTGTTACCAAATCACAATTAGAACCATTTTGGATAGGTTTACACAACATTTAACAGTTATATAATCGGTTTTAGGCATAAAATTGTTGTTGGGTTTTCAAATTTAAATTTTAGGTTAAAAAGAGATTATATTACTTTTGGAGCGGCGGTAGAAGAGGCGGACTTTCCACCGGTGAGAGGGAGGTTTGTCTTCATTTCCGTGGTGGTGTTGTGGTGGTCGCCGGGTTCGTCGAGTCGTCGAGAGAGAGAAAGGGTTCGCCGTTGGTTTTTGAGAGAGAGAGAAGAGGACTGATACGTTTGAATGGGAAGGAGGGATTTTTTTTTTTTTTTAGTATATATATAGGGCATTTTAGTCATTTTGTCCATGCCTTGTAAAATGTGTGCCTTGTATATAGTATTACCCCATCTACAATGGATTAAATAAGTTTTTCCATTCAACACTCATTTTACACTCCACATCATCTTCTCTCTCTTCCAACTAATCCATTCAACACGCATTCAACTTTTACACCCTACAATAGTTTTGTTAATCCACATTCAACACTTTTCACACTCATCATCCTATACCCCACCACTTAAATTTATTTTATATTTTTTATTTTTATGATTAGTGTTGAAATGGTTATTATTGGGATCCATTTCAAAAAAGATTTTTTTTTTGTCCAAATACAATGAAACTTACTTCAATTTAAAGAGAATTTTTTTTTAGGAATTTTTGGTGTAAAAAAAATAAAAATAAAAACATTTTTTTTGAAATAATTGAGCTCAAACAATTGAGATAAAAAAAATAATTCGTCAGCCAATGGGGAGTTGCCAAGTGTCAAAACCAGGAAAAAGAAAAAAAAAGGCCGGAGCAGGCCGTGACGCGCCAGACAAGGCGCGTGTTCTGCACGCGCCACGTCCAGCGTCTCAGGAGGCGCCGCGTGTCTCAAATTGCTGGCTTTTCCTCCTTCATAATTGTTGAATGGGTTAAACAAAACCATTCACACCACTCCATTAAACAACCATTGGATCAATTAAACAACTCCATTTTTTTTTAATACCCATTCAACACTCCAATTTTGCACCATTGTAGATGGTCTTATACACACCATTCGGAAAAAAAAATAAAAAATCGTATCATCGTTCTTTCAAAAATGTTATCCAAGGAAATGTCAAACTAGCATTTAGGTATTGTACGCCCCCAAGTACATTTGTAATTGTTTACTTCTACATCATCCTATCAAATTGTTGAACACAACATTAATACAGCCAAACAACCACTTATTAATATTTCACTTTCCTCCATTAATTTAACCATCCTATTTTTCCTACCCATTTTTACTCTGTTTACCCCTTCTTCTAAACTCAAACACACTTACTCATTAACTTTTCTCTCAAAACTTCAAACACAATTGTGATCAAGGCCAAAGCATTGTTGGTATAGCACATCAAATGGATGTAATTGTAAGTTTTCTTTATTCTCTAACTATTTTCTTGTGTCTAAATATTCTTCCGTAGAATTATGTCTGGTTTTCAATGATTCAGTCACCAGTGGCCGAACCATTAGCTATAGTCCAGACCTGGTCAGACGAACTTGTCCACATAATTCGGCTAGTGGATGCCGGAAAATGTAACAAGGTTCGGTACATTGTGGCCGAACATTTATAATATACTCGGCAAACAACCAGTTGAACTTTTTTCTTTTATCCGACAGTCAGTGGCCGGACAATGTATATAGTTTCGTCAGCCACCTACTGAACCCACCCTTTTTTAGCAACGCTAGGGGCACATAATAATCTCACAAAATGAGGGTGGCAATATTTTATTGGTTGCATCGATAATGGACCCGCCACACCTACTTACAAACCCCAATAAAATCATTATACCTAAGATTTTGTGACTTTTTTGTGCCCCTAGCATTATTCTTTTTTTCCCTATGTTATGTTTTTTGCCAAATTGTGGATTATTAATCAAAAAAATGTTGTCTTTGTAGTGTTCATTGGTGATAATTATGCGGACATTGATTTTGAAGATGTTTTCCCTGACTACACTCACGCCTTTACAATGCCTTTGTATTTCATATCTCGGAATAGATTGTGTGAATGGGTTGTGCTAAGGGAAGGAGAATGGATTTGTCATCGCAATTGGTCGGTCAGACAAAGGGAGCCGTTATACGGCACCTCGAATGACTCTGACTTGTGAACGGAGCGGTACTTACCAGGAGAAGACAATATCACAATCCTCTGAAGAAACTTTTCAAAATGAAGTTGGAAAGAGGATAAAAAAAACGATAAGAAAAGTAAGAAAAAAATAAAGATAGCGGATCGAAGAAATGTGGTTGTCCATAGAAGTTGAAGGCTAGACAAGTTAATGTAGAAAGTGAATATTTTTGGAAGTGGTATGTGGTTTCCACAATCATCTGATTGCGGTGTCTACTGTAGGGCACTCGTTGCCAGTAGATTGGACAAAAAAGAGGAGAAGTACGTAATAGAAATGTCACAAGCAAATGTCTGACCGAAGAATATTTTACATGGCTTAAAAATGAATTTCCTAGATAATAAGTCCGTGATAAGGAGTGTCTATATGCACGTCTGAAGATCAGGGTAAATGAGTTTTCAGGTCGATCGAATGTCGCGTGTTGGGTTTTGATGCTTCATGCGCAGCGGAATAAACAGATAAAATCAAACACCCAAGAGCCGGATCCGTGCATGTTGATTAAATTAAATACCAGATGAAAAAAACATACCCTTGAAGATCGATCCATGAACACGGACTTTAAGGTGTTAAAGCAAACACCCTCTATCGGTATCTACACGTCGAACAGATATCAAGAACACCTTATTGATCTGGATTGCTAGACCCAAGGCTTGATGAAGAAACGATTTCTTCATAGGAATTATTTTGCTCCATTGATTATTGAGTTATGATGATTCTAAATCTCAAAACTAATAATCCCCTCTATATTTGTGTAACTGTTTCTCAAACAACATATTATGATTTCTAAAATCAACCATTAGGTTTCTCAAACCCGACTGCACACATATATAATAGGGTATAAACCTAATTCCTTTTCGGATCAGAATTCCTTGTCAAACAAGAGATCTGAACAAATGTTTTCCGTCTGGACAAACCATCCGTACGGATTGGTTGGGTGGCTCCCAAACCATCCGTACGGATCCTTCCAGCAGGATCCAGTTTTTCCCGTTTTTCTGTGCCTTATTCAATCCGTTCTATTGTGTGTGACCCAATAGGATTATACTAAGTTGGCAACGAGTCCGAACGAGTCAGAACCCGTAAGTCATAAGCGGACTCTAGCAATCCATTATGACTACCCAATTAGTATAACTTTGAAGCCCAAAGTAACCTTATATAAACATATCACAATCCCTTTATCACATGATATCATATTGGACATAAGTCATGGTCCACGTCAACTTATGTATCCAATGCTTTCTCGATCTCGAGTAGATGATAAACAAAAATTTGAACACTTCAATTCATTTGGCACGGCCGTACACACTATTATCAATCTCACTCATCGAGTGGCCAAGCAGATATCTCTCTTGAGAGAGGACAAATCCCATCTTGACTTATCATTCTTCCCTACAAGAATCCGATTATGCCAATCGTAGCCTTTATAACTTCCCGGTTAGGGGTAGCGTTTGAGTACGTCAAACATAATGTTCATCATGTGGAAGACTATGATAATCTCAGGTCTAAGGATGAATGATATAACTATTATGAGATTTAATTATGACATTTTGACCATGACATAAATCTCATAACGGTTCTATCCAGTACTTGTTCAACATGTACCCACAAGTTTAATCTACATCCTATGCGCTATAACCATCATATGATTTCCATTAAACTCATGCTAGCCCTTCATAAGTTCTAGGGACAATGATAATTATAATAAACATGCAAAAGATATAATAACCGGGTTTGTTATCTCTATAACAATGAAACTATGATATAACGCATAGGCCTTTCTCAAGGGCCTAGGGCATAATATCCAACAATCTCCCACTTGTACTAGGCCCAATCAAAGTGTATCCAATACCCATTAAGCTTAGTTATGATCTCCATCTTAATTGTAAACGAGCTTATGTAGGATAATTATCCTTGTTATTATCATAAGGTATTTTGCATATTTTGACATCTCTCATCTTTGACGATTTCTCGAGTAAGATAGAAACGTCTGAGTATATGTTAGATAAGATATTAGTCCCTTGACTTGTGTAATAATGATTATTGACACAATGAAGGTACATTAAATTAGGACACTAGAAACGATTTCTAGTTTACTAATTAGAATCTTAATCTTAACATTTTTCTAGTTGCATCCCATGCGACTAGATACTCAACCTTTTGTAGAAAAGTAATGGTATACTTAGAACTCTTCTAACACCATTATTAAACTTAGACATGTATTTATACTGCAATATTATCTTTGATGGTTTGTAAGAATGCATCTTTGTAACTATTTATAGGATCATCTTATATTCCATCAAAGATCAAGAATGCATCATTTAGTTCTTCTAAAGTACTTAAGGATGTTTCTTAACTAGTGACTTTCACTAGGATCCGATTGGTATTATCTCATCAAACTCCAAGTATATGAGACATTCGATCTTAGTATATTAACATGGCTTACATGATAGATCCAATTGCCGAAGCATATGGAATCTTAATCATGTACTCTTGCTCATTAGACTTTCACAAGTAACCTCTCCAAGATTCTTGCATAGTGAACTTTTCACTATCTTGTGTTTACTAGTACTTTGACTTTAACCAAACAACGTTTTAGACTTATCTTCATAAATCTAAATTCCAATGATATTGGTGGCTTTTATCCAAGTCTTTCATTTAGAAACTCTTTCAGAATGAATTATATGTCAACAACATATATATATATGACTATGAATAATATTACGCTCCGACTAAATTTATTGTAATCACAAGTCTCATCTTTGATGAATTCAAACTCTTTGAATACTACATCAAAATGAAATTTCACTCCAAGTAGTTTGCTTCAATCCATCTCATGAATTTCTGCAACTTGCATATTTTATTAGAATTTTATGAATCATCAAAACTTTTAGGTTGTATCAAACACATCCTAATGTAAGTTCCTGTTAAGGAATATAGTTTTGACATCCATCTATCATATTACATATTCGAAATATGAAGTCATGACAATTAGAATTCTAATAACATTAAGCATGACTACGGGTGATAAAGTTTCATCATAATCAACATTATGAATTAACTTTTCTCAATTAGTCGTGCTTTATCAGTATGCACCTTGCGATCCATGTCCGTTTTCTCCAAGAAAACTCATTTTCTATCCTATGGTTTTTAAGCCTTAGGGTAGAACAATCAAGTTTGAAACTTGATTATGATACATGGATTGCACTTTTAGACTTTATGACTCCAAGTCATTGATCTAAATCCGGAGCGGACTTTGCATCTTGATAGGTAATAGGTCAATCATTCGCAATGATATCTTCCTAATTACTTTCTATTACGAGAAATCAATATTTCTTGTTATAGATAGTATCCTATCAGTTATGCAAATTTCTTGTGTATACTTGAACGAATTTTCACAACTCCTTCTGAAACTTTGTTTAATTTCCATCTTAGGTTCTATGTTATTTTCTGGGTCTCGAACTCTTCGAGATACATTTTACTCTCACTAGTTCTTTAGGGATAACCGATTTATCTAGAAAGTGCTATTTAGAGTCACAAATGATTTGTGCTCTAGGGTGCAAAATTAATATCTTTGAGATATCCCATTAAATTACATTTATAAGATTTAGGTGTGATTTTGTCCCAGACAGACACACTTTTCTCAAAAGCATCACATCATAAATCTTTATGAAAGACAAACAAAGTTTTCTTTCATTCCATATCTCATATGGCATCAGTCGAACCTCCTTAGATGAAACTCAAGTTGGTGTAAGCGCAGCTGTTTCCAGCACATAATCCAGAAGGATAATTAAAGATCAGTTTGACTTATTATGATATGAAAAACTGTGTGTTTTACACACAATCTGTAAACTTCTGGAACATCATCCGTACGGCTGCTGTTTCCAAATTCTGTTTTTCTTAAATTGCAGACTTTCTGCAGAATTCTCATCGAGTCCAAGGCTCAAATATTCATTACTTTGATCTAATCAGAGTACATCAATACTTTTGCCACTTTGCCATGAGGTGTTGAAATCCTTTCTAGCATTGTTACTTTAATAAACTACATACATCAAAATGATAAGTTCCAAAAGAGTACTTCCTCTTACTACTATTAGTAAAAGATGTCTTGATCAATTTCTAAGATTCACATCTATCACATGATTCTAAATCATATGAATTTAAAAGTCCGTCCCATGAAATTTTATATATGTGCTTCTTATCATTTGAATATAGACATTAATGCTTTTAAGAATGTAACGATTACATCCTTATATTTAGATTTCCATTATTTACGTTATGCTCATTATTGTTCTTCCAAGATAGGATATTAAGTCCCATTATATGATTAGCAATACAATAAGGCAAATCATATTTAATGGAACACTTTCTTATTCGAAATAAGAAATATCCATAATCTTCTAATCAAGAAACCAAAATAATATTTCTACTTAAAATAAGAACATAGCACCATTTGTTCAAAACAAATATGAACTTATTAGGTAAAGACACTTCGCAAGTTCCTATGATTAATGTTGCAACCATTGCATCATTATCAACACACAGGTTAATCATTACCTTTATAAGTAGAATTTTTAACATAAATACTTGAAGTGGTAGTCCAACTATCCTTTCCTTTTGATCTTTTAATTCAAATTGCAATTTCTCCAACGGTCAATCCTATTGCCAAGGTAGAAATTACTTTCTTTGGATTTTAGGTTTTAGCCACAAATATTTTCTTAGGCTTGACAAACTCTGTCTTGCCTTTATCTTAAATCCTTTGTCCTTATTAACCTTTAGAGTTTGAGAAGGTTTCCATTTGATAATAAGACATAGCATTTTAAATATCAAATGTCGCTCATGAATTAATATCAAATCCGTTGTTAGTTCCAAACCAACTTGATAACTAAGCCAACTAAGGTAATTAATATGTTTCTCTATGTTCAAAATATGAGAACTTATTAACATACATTTCATTCATCACAAGAATGTTAGGCTCTAATCAATCTCAAACTTTATTTGCCTCTCTTGCTTGTAGGAACGTTTCCTACGAGATTGCTTATCGCATAAGCATTCATACGTTTTAGATACTTCTAAAGTTCCAAAACACATGATAGCAAGTTGTAGGACAGTTGACATCTATAGAATCATCCATATGTTTCTAATCAATGTCTTTGTCCACCCTTAAGGGATAAGGTTTCTTAGGAATATGATTTATTAAGAATTCATAACTTCCGTTCTTGCTTTAGAACAATTCTTAAGCTCATGACTAGGTCAAGGAAGTTAATCTTATTCTCTTTAAGTGGGGTCTATTGCAGTGATTATACATGATATAGTTTAAGACATTTTACAAAATATGCAAATAAATATACACATATATTTCATACCATTATCATTTAGAGACATATAATGTATTTCATAAATACTCCCACTAAATTATACACTTCAAATACAACAATTGTATAATATAATTTAAGTAGGCTAAGATCCGTATTTCACCCAACTTTGAGTCGGCTAGGGCACGACTGCTCAAAATCAAGTTATTTAGGTAGATAACTCGTTATCAATCACATCATATTTGACTCTTAGATCTTTTATGAGATTGTTAGACATCTTATGTCAAACATGTTTTAATCTCATCTGTGCCTTAGGTCCAAAACTGTTTTGATAGCCCAATTAAGTCAAACCATTTTAAACGTAGAGGAACTCTGATTCACTCATCTTGCTCATAGATGATAGAATTAATGCGCCTACGCTAGGGCGTAACCCACATAAAACTACCCATGTACTCACAAGTGTTTTAATCATGGATTGGCACTTGACTTAAGTTTAAGAAGGTTTATTTGCTTAGAGATATGCATCATATATTTAATTATGTCAAACATAATATAATATAGTCTTTGCATAACTGATGTTAACTAATCCAATTAATTAACAGAAGCAAAATCTTGGGATTTAATTATGAAGCAACATAATGGGGATGGAATCTAAATTATCTGTAAACAATTTACAGATTGGATATTTCATTCGCATTCCCAGAAACAAGCGCGTAAGCTGCCATTGGTCCATGCAATGAATTAATCCAAATTAAGTTTCCTTCTCTTGCAAACGATTTGCACTTTGTATAGGGTAATTCTGAAACTTTGAGATTACGCCAATCTTAAACTTCTTTAAGATTCTGAATTAAAAGTTTGGACTTCTGAACTTAAATCTGTTTCAGGAAACACGGTTTCCAAAACCAGCCATCTGAAAAAAGATTAGAATCAGAATTTTCCAAACCGGTCACCACAGAGCATCTTGAAATTGAAAGCACAAACCGCACGACCGAAACTAAGCCAAAATGCATCCACATTTCCGTGCTAAGATCAAGAAACCAAGCAACTTCTTTATACGGTCGAAACTAAGCCAAAAGCATTCACATTCCCGTATAGATTGGATACTTGTTTTAAGATCTTTCATTGTCTCTTAATCTCACAGATTACAGCAGTTCAAAACTCTTTAGAACTCTGATTTCTGCAATTCTTTTTGAATTCTTCGGCCGAAAACTGTTTCAGAAAACACGGTTTCGGAAACAGTAGTCTAAAAGCAGTTCCAGTTTCAGTTCCAGATTCGAATTCTGTAAAAAATTTACAGAACAATTTGAACTCCAGAAAACAAAATCAAATCTGAGATTTTCCAAACTATCCGTACGGATCAGTTTGGCATCATCCAAACCATCCGTACGGATCCATTGGTAGGATCCCAGATTTCCAGTATTTTTAGAATTTCAGAGAAATTCGACCAAATCCAATATCATGTTTGTACATAATCAGATTACAGAAACATGAATTTACAGATTACGAATTTAATTAGATCTAATAAATATCATGAATAAACAATTTACAACATATACAAATTAGATCTATATTATCAATACACATAATCTAATTATTTATTGATAACCCCAACATGCAATTATTCATATAGATCAATCAATATAATAATCACATAATCCTCATATTATCATGCTCATAAATTTCATATCGCATATAAAATTCAAAACACAATTCATCTTTATCATCATGCAAAATTCATATATCAAATTAAATAATTTAAACATGATGTATAAAAATAATCACCAACGAACGGGGCTCTGATACCAGTGTGGGGTTTGATGCTTCATGCGCAACGGAATAAACAGATAAAATCAAACACCCAGAGCCCGGATCCGTGCATGTTGATTAAATAAATACAAGATGAAAGAAACATACCCTTGAAGATCGAATCCATGAACACGGACTTTAAGGTGTTAAAGCAAACACCCTCTATCAGTATCCACACGTCGAACGGATATCAAGAACACCTTCTTGATCTGGATTGCTAGACCCAAGGCTTGATGAAGAAACGATTTCTTCATAGGAATTATTTTGCTCCATTGATTATTGAGTTATGATGATTCTAAATCTCAAAACTAATAATCCCCTCTATATTTGTGTAACTGTTTCTCAAACAACATGTTATGATTTCTAAATTCAACCATTAGGTTTCTCAAACCCGACTGTACACATATATAATAGGGTATAAACCTAATCCTTTTCGGATCAGAATTCCTTGTCAAACAAGAGATCTGAACAAACTGTTTTCCGTCTGGACAAACCATCCGTACGGATTGGTGGGTGGCTCCCAAACCATCCGTACGGATCCTTCCAGCAGGATCCAGTTTTTCCCGTTTTTCTGTGCTTATTCAATCCGTTCTATTGTGTGCGACCAAATAGGATTATACTAAGTTGGCCAACGAGTCCGAACGAGTCAGAACCCGTAAGTCATAAGCGGACTCTAGCAAGCCATTATGACTACCCAATTAGTATAAACTTTAAAAGCCCAAAGTAACCTTATAGAACATATCACAATCCTTTGTCACACGATATCATATTGGACATAAGTCATGGTCCACGTCAACTTATGTTGTCTAATGCTTTCTCGATCTCGAGTAGATTGATATGAGCAAATAACATTGAACGCTTCAATTCATTTTGGGTACGGCATACACTATTATCAATCTCACTCATCGAGTGGCCAAGCAGATATCTCTCTTGAGAGAGGGACAAATCCATCTTGACTTATCATTCTTCCCTACAAGAATCCGATTATGCCAATCGTAGCCTTTATAACTTCCCGGTTAGGTAGGGTAGCGTTTGAGTACGTCAAACATAATGTTCATCATGTGGAAAGACTATGATAATCTCAGGTCTAAGGATGAATGATATAAACTATTATGAGATTTAATTATGACATTTGACCATGACATAAATCTCATAACGGGTCTATCCAGTACTTGTTCACATGTACCCACAAGTTTAATCCGCATCCATGCGCTATAACCATCATATGATTATCCATTAAACTCATGCTAGCCCTTCATAAGTGCTAGGGACAATGATCATTATAATAAACATGCAAAAGATATAATAACCGGGTTTTGTTATCTCTATAACAATGAAACTATGATATAACGCATAGGCCTTTTTCAAGGGCCTAGGGCATAATATCCAACATGTCGAACAACTCATGTTTTAAATTGGAGGAGCAGGGATATTTCCATCATTTTCGACGATGCAAGGAAGACGAATACGATTACGGACTTATTTTTTGCTCATCCGGTTAGCATTTAATTGATGTGTGCATTCCCATATGTCATATTGATTTGCACTTACAAGACTAATAGGTAAAAGTTACCTTGCTTGAGATTGTAGGGGCGACATCAACACAAATGACATTCGTAATGTTGATGTGTACTTAGAGTCTGAGAAAGAAGACAACTACACTTGGGCATGCGGCGAATTGAAATATCTGATGGATGAATCATGTCTTCCTAATGTTAATGCCACCGATAGATAACTTGCTTTGATGAATACAATTCATACAAAGTTCCCTACATCATGTCATATTCTTTGTCGGTGGCACATTAACAGGAATAGTGCAGCGAATTGCAAAAAATATCTGAATACAAAAGAGGTTTGGGATGAGTTTAATCTTTGTTGGAATTTATTGGTGAGTGCTGAAACAGAGGCAAGGTTCAATGACTGTACGACAATTAAACGTTCAATTTAATGGGTAACCTACGGCTGTGAAGTGTAGGGGTAAGCAGAAAAACCGACCAAAACCGATAAAAACCGAAACCGAAAAACCGAACCAATAAGGTATTGGTAAGGCACGGTTTGTAGAAATTTAAAAACTAATTGATCTGCTCGGTTTCGGTTCTATTCCCAAATCCCGACTTTACAAACTGAACCGAACTGATTAAATGGAACATCATCGTTTTGTCTTTTACATATATACTCTTTCCTTCCGACATTTTAACCCCAGAAATCACTTTCTTATTTCTTTCAAAGCTCAAACGCGATCTCAACCTAACCTAGCCGACGACGCTCTACTTTCCTTGCGGCTTGCGCCGCTTCTTCACCTGCTTGCCGTAGTCAACGACGACGTTCAGGTAAGAATCTCGTTCTCTTTGTCTCTATCAAGCTTTCTGATTCATCTAATGTTGTTAGATTTTGATGAAATCAGAATCTCGTTCTCGAGTTCTTAACCTGACCGCTAACCCTAGGCTTGCGATTTGCACAAAATTTGTTTCATCTATCTATTGGTGTTACAGGTTCTTCACTGCTTGCCGTAGCCGATGACGCCGCTCAGATAAGAATTCGTTCTCTCTAGTCTCTATCAAAATTTGAACCAAAATTTCTGATTCATCTACTTCTTCCCATTTAATCAGCCCATTGACACCGAACTGATACCGACCGACACCGAAACCGAACACACCGAGCCGAT
>JAOWBW010003046.1:0-42881 GCA_026119855.1 Campanula takesimana
AAAGAGGCTTCTGTCAATGCCGTTACTACTGACAAGGAGAATTACAAGAAGTTCCTACACCACAAGACAAAGCGGTTCCAAAACGACCGCGTCTATATACTCTCAACGGCATGACCATCACCAAGGCCTATGAAGCTCTAAGGCAAGGACAAATCACCCCTCTTCAAGGGTACAAGCAACCACAAACCGCTCCGTGCCAATCATGCTCACCACAAATGGTGTGACTACCATCAATGCACCGGCCACCTCACCAAGGATGCTTCTCCATCCGCAACACCATCCAAGACCTCATAGACAAGAAGGAATTCATAATCCCTAATGAGGGTGGTGTCAATGTAATAGAGGTAGGAGAGTTGGAAGGAACCCTCATTCGATCTCCAATTGTGAATGAGGGCTCCGATGATATGAGTAAACTGATAATTCTTGTTATGTTGTGACTTATGATGAGATTATGAGGGAGTCTTAGAGAATAGGAAGAAGAAGCTACAAGGGACCGTGAACGTGCTCACTCGAGTGGCTCCGAGTAACAACCCGAGCGCAATCCCTCACAATACCGCAGCAACCAACACCTCTTCTCAAGATCGCAAACACGCGACATACCTGAAGATCCTTTGTTAACACACTCAGAAGACGCAAGCCAACATATCCATCTTGGGACACTTATTGCATCATCAAAGAAACACCGAGACCTCGTCATCAAGAACTTGGATGACACATCAGTCTCTCCCGACACGACTCCTGAGGACCTCACATCAATGATAGGTCACATCCACTTTGGCAATGTCATCACTTTTGCTGACATGGACCTCCCGCCATTTGGGTCCGAACACAATGAAAGGCCATCTACCTCAAAGTAAGGGCGAGGGGGAGACCCATCTCAAGGGTTCTAGTAGACGGTGGTTCTGCACTCAACTTAATGCCTAGCCGAGTCATGGGCATACTGGGGCTCAAAAACTCTGATTTACAACCCTCTGCACAAGTCATTAGAGACAGCACTGCCGTACGGTCATGGGAATGATAGAAGTTGATATCGAATTTGGAAGCGACATGATCATGCCTGTCCCATTCCAAGTACTTGATGTCCCTGCTTCATTCACTTACTCCTAGGCCGACCTTGGATCCACAGTTCCAATGCGGTACCTTCCACTCTCCATCAGTGTGTCAAGATCAGAAATGGGGACGAGATAGTCACCATCATGTGGAAAAGAATGTCACCATCCACAGAAGTGGGGGACAACCCGTTCACCAAGTCCAACACGGGATGGTAGAAGATGCCACTCTCTCCGGCGTCAACCACCATCGACGAAGAAGGGGAAACAGACAATGGACCCTCGGCAATCCTAAAATCCTCCGCATGATAAGGAACATGAATCACTTCCCCGGTCTAGGCCTAGGGAAGCATCAACAAGGGATATTACACCCCGTAGAAATTCCTTTTGTTAAGAACAAGTTTGGTCTGGGGTACGAACCCACTGAAGATGACTTGAAATACGAGCAAGCAGTCAAGAATCAAAAGACCAAAGCTCGCAAAGAAGGTCGACAATATGAAATCCCTGACTTGAGACCTTACCGCTACACACTAAACGGTTACTTTGTTCGCCAAGGGGAAGATGTCCCGTACATGATCTTTCCCGAACCGTGGGTTAACGACAAGGGCGGAACAAAGCTGGTCTCGAGATCTCTCTTCACTGTTGAAAATACCGACACAAGAAAGGGAGCCTACTCCAATGTCACCCCCTAGAGTGGTGGGCAAGAAAGTGACTATAGAGTTCCAAGGTAGAGATTACCGTGGGGGAAGAATTATCCGATCTAGCCTCCATGTTGAAGAATTTGCCATCATGGACGATTGTCAAGTCAACGCCATCTACGACACCGTTGTCAGAAAGGAAACCATCAGTGAGATCCCGCCAAGCTCCGAGCCAATCAACAACTGGTATTCAACAAAGGGGCCCTTAGGTCCGAAGATTTCTTGGTCTGAGAAAATGGGTTGCATACCCCGTACAGCAACAAAGGAAGAGCGGCTCACAACTTACTTTCGAGTCCGAGAGTGTTTCTAATGCCCTCACCCAAGAGGATATGGAGGCAATAGCCGAGCACGAGCGGTGTTTCCTTTCTTTGCTAATGAAAATTCGATATTTCTGAGTACCCCGAGATTGCAAACATCATAAATGATGAATTAACTAATAACGAACTTATTATGAACAAGTTAATAACGATTCAAATTATGATGAAATAGACCACGAAAACATAAACATACCTAAATGAACTAGCTCAATAGGTCCGTTGTCGTGGTGAAAATGGTCCAGGGGCCGATGAGGAATTGTATGTTGTTTATATGGGTACCGACGAAGAGCCGAAAGAAACAAAGATTGGTCAGCTTCTTCAAGGGGGAAGAAAAAGAAAATTGACTGCACTGCTTAGAGAATTTGTGGATGTATTCGCATGGTCATACAAAGACATGCCGGGTTTGGACAGAAAGGTCGGCGGAGCACAGAATTCCGATCAGAGAGGACGCCAAGCCAGTAAAGCAGAAGCTCAGAAAGATCAAGCCAGAATGGTCTCTACAAGTCAAAAAAGAGATTGAAAAGCTCCTCAGTGTGGGTTTCATCAAAGTCATTGAGTATCCGACTTGGCTAGCCAACATTGTGACAGTCAGAAAGGCAAACGGCAAGGTTCGAGTTTGTGTGACTTCCGGGATTTGAACAAAGCTTCCCCGAAAGATGATTTTCCACTACCAAACATCGACATGCTCGTCGATTCACTGGCAACTATGAAGTCCGCTCATTTGTGGACGGTTTTTGCCGGTTACAATCAGATTCTCATGTCCGAAGAGGATCAACACAAGACAGCTTTCACAACTCCGTGGGGCCTTTCTGCTACACAGTCATGCCGTTCGAACTAAGGAACGCTGGGGCTATTACTTACAGAGGGTTGTTACTGATCTATTCCATGACATGATTCATAAAGAGATCGAGGTCTATGTAGACGACTGATCATACATTCGAAGGAACCAATGGTCAACATTTGATCGACCTTCGCAAGTTCTTTGGAAGGCTTCGACAACACAACATGAGACTCAATCCCGCAAAGTGCACTTTTGGGGTCATCAGAGGAAAGGTTCTAGTTACATGGTCACTGAAAGAGGAATGAAGCCGATCCCTCCAAGATCAAGGCAATCATTGACATGCCTCCCCCAAAAAACGCAGAGAAAGAAATCAAAGGTTTTCATGGGCAGACTTCAATACATCAGTCGGTTTGTGCACCAACTCACCTCCATGTGTGAACCGATCTTCAAGATACTCAAGAAAAATGTGGCTCTAGAATGGACCGATGCGTGCCAAGAAGCCTTCGCGACCAAGTGAAGCATTACTTGACATGCCCTCCAGTTTTGGTTCCACCGCACAAAGAGAAGCCTCTCTTGCTCTATCTCACTGTCAATGATGAAGCCCTAGGGGCTATGTTAGAACAAGAACAGCGACACTCCACAAAAGGGCGAAGACCCCAAGGACACCACTCAACATCAGCTGAGAGACGAGAAGCAAAAAATCTCCTCCAACCCTCTTCGGGTCAAATCTTAATTCAGCAACCGTCACCTATGAAAAGAAAAGAAAGGAGAAAGGTCACCATCCAACGCATAAAGCCTGAAATACTCCGAAGCCATATGGTCAAAAGCAAAGGGCCCCGTCGCATCTCGCCCCGACGGTGCAACTCGTCCAAACCATGCAAGGGTTCTCTCCTACGATGAGCGTAACTATGCTAAATCGCTGTGTCCTTTCGCCTGCAACACGATCTCAGCCAACTGCGCATCCGCAGTACCCAGAGGAGTGACAAACAAACCTCGCTGAAAAGGCAGACAGCTATGGCATTTCTCTTAAAGGACTGAACCGCGACATCTTCCGAATGCAAACTGAAAAACATCGAAGCTCAGTTATGTCAATAACGGTCCCGTGCATCATCTTCTTCACCTCTCCAACAGGGAGATTCAGGAGGTCAACCCAAAAATCAACAACACCGCGATAATAATTTAGGGACGGCAATCCGACCGGCCAAGGCATGCCCAAAATGCCCCAAAGTCATCGACAGTCGGCACCATTTCATTAGCCGAAAAGTTGAAAGCATGGCCATCACAATCCCAGAAGGATGCAGCAGCCTTCAACAGATCCCAATCCGGCTTCAATGTTCGCATGTCCGAAATCTTTGATGAAAGCATTCTGGGATGGGTCTTGAAAGAATAAACAAAGTCGACAAATCCTTCTCGTAACTCTTGACGACCTCGGCACCAAGACTAAAAGGTTGGAAGCCATGGGAAAGTAGATCACAAGCAAAATTGAGCAATAAAATGGTGTTCAAAATGGCAGAAAAGGCTGTTGGAGTCGAATCATCGACCAGGAGCTTGATATTATAGCTGTTGGGGGATCTCTTGGTCAACAAATATCAGGCCCTGAATTCCGCCTCCCAGAGGCGCGCGCCTCCCGACACCAGTTTACAAGGCGCGCGCGGCGTCCCGTATCCAAAAAGAGGAAGCGCCCGCGTCCCAGGTAGAAAATGCTCCAGAAATAGCCTTTGTCAGTTCAGAACAGAACCCGAGTATTCCAACACCTTTCAACCTGCAGAAAAGAACAATCCCAGCAACAAGGGAAGCTAAAGACGACAGCAAACACCCAGCTGGGCACACATTAGTTTGGTCCGCCCTTAAGGCATGTCTAAAAACTGAAAAGATAGAAACTCCCATTTAAAGTAGGGCGTTTTTATTTTCTCAAAGATCAGTTTTTTTACAATTCATCCCCAGCACAAAGCACTCCACAGTCAACTGTGCCCGCACCCCGTCAAAAGTCAAAGTCAAACAGTCAAAATACGACTCACGACAACAATTTGGTCTTGGGATGAGCCACAGAATCACCGCTTCTTCATCGAACAAAATCTACATCCATCCAAAGCAAACGGTCCTCTAGGTCCCGCACTTTAGCAGACGGTCCTCCTGGTCCTGCACTTCAGCAAACGGTCCTCTAGGTCCCGTACTTCAGCAGACGGTCCTCCTGGTCCCGCACTTCAGCAAACGGTCCTCTAGGTCCCGCACTTCAGCAGACGGTCCTCCTGGTCCCGCACTTTAGCAGACGGTCCTCCTGGTCCCGCACTTCAAGGAGAAACGACCTCTAGGTCCTGCACTTCAGCAGACAGTCCTCCTGGTCCCGCACTTCAGCAGACGGTCCTCCTGGTCCCGCACTTCAGCAAACGGTCCTCCGGGTCCCGCACTTCAGCAGACGGTCCTCTAGGTCCTGCACTCCAGCAAACGGTCCTCCGGGTCCCGCACTTCAGCAGACGGTCCTCTAGGTCCCGCACTTCAGCAAACGGTCCTCTGGGTCCCGCACTTCAGCAGACGGTCCTCCTGGGTCCCGCACTTCAGCAGACGGTCCTTTAGGTCCCGCACTCCAGCAAACGGTCCTCCGGGTCCCGCACTTCAGCAGACGGTCCTCTAGGTCCCGCACTTTCAGCAAACGGTCCTCCGGATCCCGCACTTCAGCAGACGGTCCTCCTGGGTCCCGCACTTCAGCAGACGGTCTTCCGGGTCCCGCACTTCAGCAAATGGTCCTCTGGATCCCGCTTCCAACAATCGGATCTCGCTATCAGCAAACTGGTCCCGTTTCCAGCAAACGGATCTCGCTATCAGCAAACAAGTCCCGCTTCCAGCAAACGGATCCGCACTTCAGCAAACGGATCCCGCTATTGATAAAGCCGCTCACACAGGGAGCGTGTCGCGACCCCGACCCCACGGGCCGGGGACTCGCGAGCTGGACGTCGACTTACAACAATACACCAAAATACTGAAGATAAAAAATTCCATTTTTATACCCAAAAGGTTTAAAAAAAAGTTTTAGAAATCCAAGTTTAACAACAGCAATATACCACTAGTATAAGCTCCACAATCTTACACCAAAAATACAAAAGATTACAAATCTTAATGACGTCATTGTTGGTAAAACTATCCCCAAAAGGTTATACATTTAAATAATGCAAACCTGTCAATAACAACCTGCCCAAAATCTCAATCCTCTCGACGTCCACCTCGATCCGCAAATCCTATCCTTTCCTCCTGGGGGGGGGGTTAAGGAAAATCAAAGATAAAGAAAGGGGGTGAGATAAATCTCAATAAGTTACTAATGCAACTACATGACATGCTATGATGTAATAAACAATAATAATAATCTCACATAGCACGTAGCAATTATCATTTAACAGATAGCAGCGGAAATAAACAAGTAACAAAGGATACTGAGCCAAGGTTTCACCAACAAAGGATATAACAATCTGATCAATGACGATAGGGCCGCATCGAAGAGCAGCATCAATAAGCAGCATCAAAGAGCGATAAACCAATCAACGATAGGCAGCATAATAGCTGAAGAGAAACCCGGTACGGACGAACCAATAACCAAACGATAACTGAGTATACGACACGTAGTCGCAACCCCTTATAATAGCTAGAATGTTCCCAAAAAGGGAGCTAGCTCATCTTACATCCAAGGCCAATCTGGAGGAGGGAAATAATGGGGCAAAACAATGGTCAACATTATAATGGACTCGGCTCGTTGCCATTATAATCTTTTCCATCGCCCGACACAACCACGAATACCAGCTAGACTTTCAAATAAATGCCAAGTAATAAATACTAGCTCAAATAAACAACTCATGATTCCAAAGTAGCGAACCATACCAATTAATCACCAAGAAGATGAAATAAAACCAACCACACATAATAAAGTGCTCAACCATTTCCAAACAATAATTAATCAAATCCCATAACACATTTGTTCACGAAGGAACCATTTTCAACACTAGAGTATCCCACAATGTCTATTTAAATTAATTAGAGTGACACCCAAAGTCTATACCTAATATACAAACCAAGCCTAAACCAAACAAAAGAAAATGCCAGGAATCAGAGCCGGGGCGGGCGCCTAAACAGGGGCGGGCGGGGCGCGCCCAGAAAGTTCGGGCGGGTGCGCTCACTAGAAACAGAAGGTTGGTCGAAGAAATTGGCCAGGTAGGCGAGCGCCTGGCTCAACACGGGGCGGGCGCCCAGTCGGCGAACTGGGCAGAAATTCAGCTGGGTTCTTCAATGTTCTTACCAAAACAAACCAAATTCTTACCATTTCTCAAATACTCAAAATCAAGACTTCCAATAAGCATAACAATGTACCAAAACAACTTATAAACTTGAATAGGACCTAAATGACAACATCTAGAAACCCAAATCAAGGTTTAAATCCCAACACTCAAAATGTCACAAAAATCAATCAAAAATCCAAATGAGTTCTAAACTCAACCAAAACACCATATATATGAACTAAAGCATTACATAAACTAAAGATGAACATTTTAGCATAAAAATGGGGGAAAGTAACTTACTTGAAATTTATAAAAGATGACGGAATGCGAATTTTCTTAGCTCTTTACGATCCTATCGGCAATCTAAACATTTTTCATAAAATGAGCAATAAGAAATAATGAGAGGAAGATGATCAAAATGAAGGAAATGAGAGGGAGATTTTCTTACCTTTCTTGCAACAATGGAGGAGAGAGAGAGAGAAAAGAGTGTGTGTGTGTGTGTGTGTGTGTGTGTGTGTGTGTGCAGGAGAAAGTGAGGGAGGAGGTGAGGGAGAGTTGATTTATTTTCAAAATCTTACACCTAGGCCCCCCTAGCCCAACTAACACATAAACCCATAACTCTACACTAGCACAAATGATCAATTAAAATGCTAGGCATAAAAATATTATGAGATACAAAATGCACACATATTTATTTAAATATATAAATAATTTAAATAAATAAATAAGAAATAAATAAATAATTAAATATTTATTACTAAGAAGTAGAGGCGGGTTTTCGGGTCGTGACATTCACTCCACCTTAAAAGAAAATGCGTCCCGAATTTTAAATTACTTACCCGAAAGATCAAATAGCCACGGATACGCTAATTCCGTCACTTCCCGAATTTCTCAATCATCCATTTTAACCATCATATGGTAACCTTAAATAACGGTTACAACATAACAACCTCTCGTACTTAACTTCCTTCAATCATTACCTTCACTACTAATTAGAATCCATATTCAAAATCGAAGAATTCAAATTGCTCCTAAACATAACTCTCGAGATACAATAAGCTTATCTCATTTCATAAACTTAATTACACTGCAAGGATACTTCCATTTGTAAACTGCATACTTAGTATTACTCCCCAGAGATTCAAAACATTAAACCATCTCGAGCTAAATCAGCTTCTTAAAATATGGAAAGCTAAAGAAATTTTCCGTCCCCACAATATTCACCGAGGTGGCTATATCTCCAAGGATTTCCTTTATAGTGCTTTCATCTTAGATGGCACCTTAAACTAGAGGTACAATGTAAGACCAAAATTTTAATAAAAAATGTTTACTTAAATCCACGCTATAATTTCATCATCAAATTACTCCAAATCTTTGAAAGCCTGAAACAATTACAAACACTCAGTAGTCCGTAAAACAATCCAAATTTTATCTCCAAGGGATTTCCTCTAACTCCCTTTTTAAATTGATAATTTGTGCTTACACACCCCAAGAAAATTTAGCAATTCCTAAATCTTCAATGGCTAACCTACCTTAGTCTTTCACATATACATTATAATCTCTATGATACTTAGGCCCAATCGTACTACCATCATAATTAACCAATTGGCTAGCCACATTCCAACTGACCCAATACCAAATCATAGTACTCTTTAATATGTCCAAGTATTGACACCCAACTTTCTTCACATACCCTTAATCCAAATCGAGAAACGCCACCAAGAAAAGATTTAGAACCATAAAACAACCATTTAACTAAAACTCAAAATGCCTTTAATACAATTCGAGAAATTCTTGCCCTCTCAAAACGTGCTTAGTCCTTTCAAACTTAACGCGCTTACCACCATTAATGATTATAACTTCCACAATATACTAGTCACTCATAGCAAATCATGCATTTCTTCATACTAACCAATTCCAATGCACTCACGTAGATGTACTAAAAGTAAACAAAAATCTCCTATCATGAAATCCTCAATTGAATCCTCCGCTCTTATAACCCAACCGATACAATATGGATATTGATCTAATTATTAGCACTACCACCTTGTACCATAACAACTCAATTTAACCCAAGTTCCTCCCCAAACACTAGGTACTTATTCAGAAGAAAATGGAAATCTTACAAATGATAAATACACCCAACAATTTGGTATAGACATCCCATTGTCACCTACTGTGAGAGCCCGCGCCCGAGATGATCGGATCACCGCGAAATGACCGCCCGTGAAAGCGGTTCGCGCCCGTCTCGTGCTGATGCGCTTTTGAAAATGCGCTCGGTTCTCACACAATGGTTTCCTCTTGATGCTGTGATTTGATTGCAAGAGTCGCCACCTCATTTTGATTTTAGGAAAAATGAAGAAAAAACATTTTTTGAGAAAATGGGTTCGGGGGCTAAGTTACGAGAAGAGAAGGGGTTAGGCACTCTTCTCACCCGTGATGGTCTCTATATGCGTGCCACTTATATTCAATTTTATGCCTTTTAATTTGGATTTTATGCCCTACCAAAAAAATGGTGATGAAATATATATGGAGGTCCTCCTATTCTAGGAAGTTTCATTTTTATTCACAACCGGGAACTCGGTTTGAGTGGATTCCCCGATTGGTTTTCAAGAATGGTTTTGATCATATCAAGCAATAATACATCCACGGGAGGGGACATTACACAATTACACATATACAAAAAATAGGGGAGACAAATCCCACAAATAATAATAAATATCTTCGACGGTGCTTTTGTTGATTTCGGTGACACTTTCCGTCCCCGAGCCGTCGTACCTGTCCTAAAATCAATCCGATTCCAAAACTAAAAATTGGGGTTAATCCCTGAATACTAGGGATCACAAGGGAGTTTTTGTAGACTTTTTGGACCAAGTTTAGGCCCTAAACACATGCAATAAAGTTGATCACAAAATTCAGCCCAGAAAAGGCAAACAGAAACCTTAGCATGTTTATCACCAATTTTCACCATCTTAGCTTGGGAATCTGACAAAAAAACAAAGAACAAAGTTGAATAACACGAATAAAAAATGAATATCCCAAAATTTGGAGTTCATAGGATGAGTTTTAGTGGTTCAAAAGGTTTCTGACATTTCAATGTCAGAAACTGGAAGTGCAGAATCTGAATTTTTGAGTTTGAAACATATGTTTGAAAGGAGAACTTACATTGATTCAAAAAATGTATAAAAAATATTATAATCATCCTGATTTCGTGTAGAAAAAAATACATGTTTTGATCTTTGTCCAGAAAATTATTTTTCATCAAGTTTGAATCCCAAGAACACAGAAAGGTACCACAGTGAATAAACAACTAAGAATCACTGAGACCCAAATTTATGCATGAAAATATGATCTAGGTATGGAATATGAACATGAAACTTTTGTATCATATATTTCAACATGTTATGAACAACTTTTGTTCTTTGACCTAAACCAGAAAACCAATATAAGATGGATTTACAAGCCCATCAAAATCAAGACTCTATACAGAAAGTAAAAACTGATTATATGAGGCATGATTATAGACCTCAAAACACTACTATATCTTCAAACCAAGGCATGAAACTCAAGGACTTTGATATTTAACATGTTAAAAACATTATCCAAGAGCTATTTCTCAACAAATAATGATTTTCACATGCATGATCATGAAGGAAAGCCAAAGAGGGCAGATTTACGCCCTTTCAGAGAAACATGAAGATTTTCATACACAAATTAAAGCATATGAATATTATGACTATTATGAACATATATAAACATAATAAACTGAGTATTAGCATCACATGATCATCATTTATATACATAAACAAAACTTTACAAAGCTAAAAAAAAACATGGAAGATGAAGGAAACCTAGTCATTATTTGACTAGGTTCCAAACCACTCCCAATATTGCTTACATATCTAAAGAGCCAAGGTTTACATAGAGTTTTACCTAGCTTTTGAGATTAGGGTGCTCCCTTTGTCAACCAAGGGAAGACTTTTTCTTTTCTTTTTGCTTTGTGTTTGATCAAAGTTTTGGCTGTTGATGTGTTTTTTGTGGTTTGTTTGGTGATATATGGGTGTGTAGGGGTGGTGTATGAGTGGTGGTGTGGTGATGATGTGGTGGTGGTGTTCTTGTTGAGAGAGAATGAGAGTGGAGGATGGTAGGGGTTTTTTTTCTTTTTGTTTTTGTGTCTCTCTTTTTGAAATGGATGAGAGTGGTGTATATAGGAGGAGGGAGGTGGTAAATTGGTTGTAACTTGGAGGGGGGAGGTTGTAAATTGGTGGATTCATCATCTATCCTTCTTGACTAAGCTTAAAGTCATCTTCCTTATCTCTGTTTCGGCTTTCCGCTCCGCAACTGCTCCGTTGTGCGCGTCTCCGGTGTCCCGGTTGTCCGCGAGTCCAACATGAAAGTTGCTCGGAATATTTTTCTGGTCAGGCCGGTATATCTGAAATATTTTTATGAGCAAGGAACGACAATAATATATTTTTTCCTCTTCTTGACCAATTGATAAGATATTTTGAGATATTTTCCAATTTGGATAACCATCTTTCCGACTCCGGCTTTTCGCTCCGTAACTGCTCCGTTGTGCGCGCCTCCGGTGTCCCGGTTGTCCGTGAGTCCAACATGAAAATTGCTCGGAATATTTTTCTGGTCAGGCGGTATATCTGAAATATTTTTATGAGCAAGGAACGACAATAATATATTTTTTCTCTTCTTGACCAGTTGATAAGATATTTGAGATATTTTCCAATTTGGATAACCATCTTTCCAGCTCCGGCTTTCCGCTCCGTCGTGCGCGCTCCAGTGTCCCGGTTGTCCGCCGGGCCCAACATGAAAGTTGTTTGGAATAATTTTTGTGGTCACGCCGGTATATCTGAAATATGTCAATTAGCAAGGAAAAGTAATATATATTTTTAATGCACAGAATGGATAACAGCGAGCAGTTCGGGGGTTGCGGGCCCCGTTTCCGGTCCACACCTCGAAAAACGAAATTTTTGCCTGTTTGCTCGTTTTTTTCGCTCTGATCATGAATTTGAAGTCCGTTTATCCATTCGATGCACCGATAAGGCTCACGGCAGTCCCGCACAGCCAAATCGAGGGTTTTAGGTCAATTTCGGGTTTTTAGACCGATTCAAGGTGGGTTTTTAGGGGTGCGAGATCAGGGTATCTACAGAGCCCCTCGTCGAATCTCCTGGTTAAAGGGGATTCTACGATTCACTAAGAGACACTCGATCTCGTCTAGGGTGTAACGGCTGGGTCCAAGGTAGGACTTCCTACGTATCTCTTTCGAGAATCAAGCCTCTGTAGTTCTAACTCAAACTATCAATCAAACACAGACAATGGTCGGTTCCGGTTTCCGGTTTACCTACGTATCTCTCTCGAGAATCAGACCAAACGTAGTTCAGGTTTATTAAAATTTAAAGCAGGGGGTAGCATTGAGATGCGATATCTCTTTGCTGGGGATGGGGGGTTGGCATTGAGACATGGTTATGAGAATGGGCGACTGAGCTCACCAAGGTAAGCTTCCTACGTATCCCTTGTGGGAATCAAATCGCGGCGTAGTTCTGGGAGGTACAACTCGGGCCCCCGAGATGACCAAGGTGGAATAACATAACTTCAACTGTGGAACGTACGACGTTGCACAGTTCGGGGGATGTAATCTCGGGCGCCCGAGAAGACCAGGGTGGAACAACATAGCATTGCTGGGGAGTTGCATTGAGAAGCGAAGTCTCTTTGCTGGGGGGTTGGTATTTGACCAACAAATTGCGAGAATTGGCGACTGAGTCCAACGTTGTGAACTGCCTACGTATCCCGCCGTGGGAATCAAGTCGAGTCGTAGTTCTGATTAGAACCGACTCGAACAATTAAGAGAAGGTTTAGAACAACACGACTCAAGGGTTGACGCAAGGTACAATCAGAGTAAAGGGTGCATTGAGATTTGATCTCTCTTTGCAAAGGGATGGAAATCACGAAGGGAGAACGTACGACGTTGCGCAGTTCGGGGAGGTAATCTCGGGCGCCGGAGAAGACCAAGCTGGAACAACATATCTTTCCAAAAGGGGGACCTACGACGTTGCGCAGTTCGGGGGAAGTAATCCCGATCTTTCGAGAAAAACGAGGGCAATAAACAACTGAAGCCATTTATGTACACAAACTAAAATCAAGGATACGCTGCATTCTCGCCGTCCAGATTCTTCTGCCTTTTGTGTTTTTTGCTGTGTGATGAGATTTTTGTACTTTTTTAAGCGAGAGACCACGCGCTTTGTGTGATCTACTGGTGCTGTTTTAACCCCGACTGATTCTTTTTTTGCTATTGGGAGGGATAACAGGATCGGCTTCGTCGTTGATCTGCAAGTTAGCTTTGCATGCAGTGGCAGATGTGATTCACACAGATAAAAATTGGATTATTCTGACCGAACACAATCTTTCTTTTATTCTGAAATTCTGGATTTTTTAAATGACACCGACTCGCGATTAATGACCAACACTGAATCAAGCCCGGATTTCAGAGGGCGGCTGCGGTTATATTCATGATAAAGGGGACAAGGTTCAATGCCTAGGGATGAGGACAAGAAAATGTCAGCTTTTCTAAGAGCCGCCGTACGGACGACTGACACCTTCTGCGGTTTTTGACTTTTCGAACCTTGCTTTTGGCTAGGGGGGACGGGGAGACAACCCCTTTTGGAATACTGATGATTTAGGCTGAGTTTTTTGGGAGGTTATAAAAGGGGAGTGGGAGCTCTTCTTATTTCTCACACCAACCAACTTCTCCTTCTTTCCTGCTTTGCATCCTTTAGCTCATTTCCCTTCTAAAATGGCTAATCTTGGCCAAACCCTGGTTAACATCGAAGAATACCGGGTAGGACTCAACTGCTGGGTGAATTCATACCCAAATAATGTACGAGCGGTGCTAGAAGAAAACTATCATTTCAAGTTGCTCTTTACTCTGAGGAATCTTCCCATTCAGTGGGAGATGATCCGCGGTGCTTCTGTTTTCTGGTCAACCCGGACCCACTTGTTCAATTTCAATCAAGACGAACTGTGTCCCACCTTTGAGGAATTCTGCGCCATTACAGGCAATACCATTTACGGCGAGGCCATGGTGCCCACTTCCCGCAGGACACCTGCTCGGTGGCTCATTGAAACCTTCGGCTTTGATATGACTTCTCAAGGGTTCTCCTTCATGGGACCCACCTTGACATTACTTGCTTCCCCAAACTCTTTGGCGAGGCTGACCCTCATAACCCGGTGTACTCCGACCGTGGACTTTGTCTTGGTTATGTGCCTATTTGCAGAGATGTTTTTCGTTTCTTACGATGGCTTCATCGACTCAAGGATGGTGGACATCGTTGATTCTTGCAAGCGTGGTTCGGCAACGTGATGACTGTCCTCTTGGCTGAGACTTTGCATGGGCTGGACGGCTACTATCCCAGAGGTGATGCTTTCACTCGGGCAGCCCCATTCTATTGCAGATCTGGCTTCAGGAGCATCTCAAGATCATTCGGCCGGTGTCGAATCCAGACTATACCCCTTCTATGCTTCCAAGGCGAGGTTTATACAGGCAAAACTGCACTACCGTCAAGGAGTGGGTTGGACACTTTTGGCGGTCACACATCGGCAGACATCACGTGGGTGCCTCCGCATTGGGGTTTGAGCAGGTATCTCATTACGAGTGCGGGTCATTCCTTCATCTGGCTGGCTGGGCTTCGCTCACCACTTTCTACTTGGGCCAACGGGTGGCTCGCCAGTTCGGACAAGTCCAAGGGATCCCTTTTCTGACCTTCCCATCACAGATAATTTGCCGGTGAGTGCCAACATATGCAACTTGATCAAAGAGGTTTGGTATCAGAATGGTGCACACATCGGTCGACGCAGGCGCCGGGGTGAAGGGGACACATTTTATGAACCACTTTGGAATATCTTGAGTGGTTGGGCCCTCAAATTGCTGAAGAAAACCGCTACCATTGCAGCTTTGGTACTGGAGCTCGTAGGTCGAGAAATTCTGTTTGGGGATTACTATTCCCAGATAACAGGGCCGACAGTTTTCCTGAATCAGATTGGCGGGAGTCAACCACGCAGCGGTCATCGATCCGGACGCCGCAGAAATGATCGGGGCTCAACTTCAAGGAACACCCAGCCTGATGCAACGAACTCTGAGAATCAAAGGGGAGAAAGCTCGACGGGTCCTTATCCGAACGTGTTCGATCGTCTCAGTCTTGAATAAAGTTTCAGTTATTTTCGCTTTAATCCTTGGTTGCCACGCCAAGATGATGTGTTTTTATTTCAAAGTTTGTTGTGTTTGTTTTTCCTTTTGAATGTATGTTTTCAAGTTCAACGTGGGGAATAAAAAGCTTTCTTTACTTTTAATGACCGGAACCCGAAGGTTGCCTACGTTCCTCTTTAGAGGCTCAGGTCAATGTAGTTCGACACAGTTACATGAAATTTTGCGCGCCTCCTGTTTTTTACCTAGAACTGCCCTCGGGTTTTCACCTCTAGTGGGATGTCTTTTGCGCCTTTTTTTTTTTTTTTTTTTTTACAGACTCGATAGAAACACAATCTCTGCGTCTTCTACGCATAATACTTCTTCAATTTGCTGAGGTTGCAGGGCTGAAAAAGGTCTTCTCCAAATTCAGTTTGCAGGAACACGGCTCCACCAGACTGTATCTTCTTGACAATGTAGGGGCCCAACCATGGAGACTTCCATTTCCCTCGGGGGTCGACATAACTTGGTGGATTTTCTCGCAGCACAAGATCTCCCATTTTGATATTGCGGTCTTTCACTTCTTGTTAAATGTTTGGCAATTCTGCGCTGGTACGCACGATTGTGCTCAAGGGCCAACAACCGCTTTTCATCGAGCAATGCTAACTCTTCATGGCGAATTTGTAACCAATCAACTTCAGACACTTGATTCTCAAGTAGCACTCTCATAGAGGGGATTTCAAGCTCAATCGGAGAACTGCTTCCATGCCATATGCAAGTGAATAAGGAGTAGCCCCAGTCGGTGTCTCCGAACAGATATGCGGTATCCCCACAAGGCTAAAGGCAGCTTCTCGGACCAATCTTTTCCAGTGATAGTCATCTTTCTAATGATGTTCTCCAAGGTTTTGTTCGCCGCTTCTACCGCTCCATTGGCTTGGGTCGATAGGGGGATGACTTGTGTCTGACCACCCGGAATTCGTTCAAGTAATCGGTTGACTTCCCCTTCAAAGTGAGTTCCATTATCTGAGATCATCTCATAAGGGACCCCATATCTGTAGAAAATGTTGGTACGAATGAACTCGGCTATCTTCTTGGCATTCAAAACTTTGTAAGCAGCGGCCTCAACCCACTTGGTGAAGAAATCGATAGCTACAAGCACGTATTCTTGCCCACCCGAACCTTTCGGTTTGACCTGACCAATAACATCTATCCCCCATGGGAGAAAGGCCAAGGAGCAGTTGATTGATAAAGAACATGTGGCGGCAGATGTTGTAGACTAGCGTACCGCTGACACTGATCACATGTTCGCACTTTCATCATACAATCCTTTTCCATCGTGGTCCAGTAGTACCCTTGCCTCACTATCTTCTTAGCGAGCATGTGCCCATTCATGTGGGGTCCACACAGTCCCCCATGGATTTCATCCATGATTCTATTCGCCTCAGTCTTATCTACACAGAGCAAATTTGGTCCGTGATGATACCTTTTGTACAACTGATCTCCGGAAATCACAAAATTGGGAGGCCCATCTGCGCATTGGAATCCTTGCCCTTTTGTCCCTTTCTGGAGGGTAGGTCCCATTCCTGAGCACATTCCATACGTTTGTATACCACGGCTCTTCATTCTCTTCGCTTTCTAGCTCAATATCCAGGCAGTAGGCTGGGATTGATCTCTTACTAACCACAAACAGCTTTACCATAACATCTGCAGGGAATTCCATGATGGAGGCTAGGGTAGCCAATGCATCTGCGAATCTGTTTCGGTCCCTTGGGAGATAATGGAATGAGATATCTGAGAAGCGTTCTGTGAGCGCTACCAGTCGAATATGATACTACTGTAGTCTTGGATCCAGGATTTTCCATTTTCCCTCGACCTGATTGATGATCAAGGCGGAGTCCCCGAACACTTCAATTTCTTTGACCCCTCGATTTAATGCTTCTCCCAGGCCGGCGATGCAAGCCTCATACTCTGCTGTGTTATTCGAACAGTCGAAGTCTAACCGGATAGCAATGGGCGTGTGCGCATCACTTGGATCAATGAGCAAGATTCCAATTCCGAAACCTCTCTTGTTGGCAGCCCCATCAAAGAAGAGTTGCCACTTATTCTCCGAACAATCAACAGTGTAGATCCCTTCATCAGGAAACTGAGCTTCTGGTCCGGGCTCAAGATCAAGAGCCAAATCTGCAAGCTGGTCTGCTATCACCCTTCCTTTAATGGACTTAGGCATTGCGTAAGTCATATCAAACTCGCTTAAGAGAAAAGCCCACTTGGCCACTCGATTGGACATGGTTGGCCTTTCGAGGATGTACTTCACTGGATCCATTCGGGATATAATCTGGACAGGTAAGGATTGCAGATAAATTTTTAATCGCTGCGAGACCCAAACCAACCGGTACATGCCTTTTCCAACGCTGAGTAGTTCAATTCACTCCCTTGTAGCTTTCTGCTAACAAAATAGATGGCATTTCCACCCAGGAGTCCTCTTTTTCTTGTGCAAGCATTGCTCTACTGCAGTATCAGTAACTGTTAGGTACAGTCGTAAGGTTTGTATGAATGAGGTGGCGCCAAGACCGGTGGGCTTGTCAAGTATTCTTTGACCTTTTCAAAAGCAATCTGGCATTATTCATCCCATGATCGATCGGTGTCCTTTTTTAGGAGCTTAAAGAGCGGTTCACACATCATGGTTAACTGCCGTATGAATCTGCTAATGTATTGAATCCTTCCCAAGAAACCTTTCACCTCTTTTTGAGTTTGAGGTTGAGGCATTTCTGTGATGGCCTTTATTTTGTCGGGGTCGACTTCAATCCCTTTTTTAGTTACCAAGAAACCTAAGACTTTGCCTCGGACAGTACCGAATGTGCATTTAGCAGGATTCAATTTCATGTGGTACTTCCGCAACCTTTCGAAGAACTTTCTGAGGTCAATCAGATGATGAGCGCCTTCTTCAACTGAGTGCACAATCATGTCATCCACGTAGATTTCAAGCTCTTTGTGGATCATGTCATGAAAAAGGGTCGTAGCACCTTTTTGATAAGTGGTGTTCCGGCATTTTTAAGACGAAAGGTATCACAGTATAGCAGAACGTCCCCACGGGGTGATGAAGGAAGTTTTCTCTTGATCTTCTACTGCCATCTTAATTTGGTTATAACCAGCCATTCCATCAACGAACGACTTCACTTTGTGCATTGCAACCAAGTCCACCAAAAAGTCAATATTTGGTAACGGGAAATCATCCTCGGGCAAAGCCTTGTTGAGGTTCTCTGAAATCAACACATATCCGGACTTTGCCGTTCGCCTTTTCAACTGTGACCATATTGTACAACCATTGGGGATACTCCACAACTCGGATGAAGCCTACTTGTAGCAGCCTCTCGATCTCCTCTTTAACCTGAAGGGCCACTGCGGCTTGATTCTGTGTAGTTTCTGCTTGACCGGTTTGGAGTCAGGAAAGGTAGGAATTCGGTGTTCCACGATCATCGGATCTAACCCTGGCATGTCTTCATACGACCAGGCAAACACATCAACAAATTCTTTGAGTAAACTGATCAGCTGTTCCCTGTCAGCCCCTTGCATGAAGCTCCCGATCTTCATTTCTTTGACTTCTTCATTCAGCCCCAGATTGATGGTAGACAGATTTTCCCCACAGGCTTCTAATTTTCGTTCCCCACGCTGTTTTGCTAACCTGTTTAACTCGATTAAATAGTCTTTTTCATCTTGACTTAGGTTTTTTAAAGATTCATGATTAACTTTAGTTGTTATTAATTTTCATTTGTTAAATCATTTTTTAAAATATTGGCAACCGAGGAGTAAGCGGAAATAGAGGAACTTCATTCACAAAAGAGGGGGGAGTACAAGCTCGTGTGACCGCGTCGAGGTCCTCGACAGTGAGGTCCTCTTCGGGAGTCCCGGAAACAACATTAGATAGCACAAAGGGTTCAAAAGCGGGGCGGGGCATCAGGGCGAACATAACCAACTGCTCCAACAGAGTGTCAGTAGTAGCGAGCGGGCCAGTGGTTCTGGACCAGTTATTAAGTGGTGCCACTGCCGGCTTGAGGTGCTTCACCGGGTCATAAGCTTCACTATACCATTTTCGATCATAACCACATATCCGTCTTCAAGACCAATTCCTTCAAACAACCCGAAGACATCATCTTCTTCATCAATATTCCACGGAATAATCGGGTCAGTTGCTTATAGGAACTGCCCACATCAAAGTTTTCATCGACCATCTGATATTCTCAAATACTTCCCATCCAGCATGAGGCTTTTCATTAATGCCAATAACTGGCTCAAAAGGCATAACATACGCGACATCTTCAACTTTGCAAACAAAATATCCCTTCCAGGACTTTTCATAAGGACGGAGTGGGGGAGCTTATAGGTCCTTCCACTTTTGATAGCAGTCTGTCTCTCCCTTTTCTGACATACAGCTTCGGCGATTTCGGCAGGAGTCGGTTTGTAGCCAAGCCCAAAAGGAAGGAAGAAAAATGGAACATCATCCTTGATAGTTCAATACACCCCTTGTTTCTCTTTTCCAAGCCCCATCATAGGCAGGAACTTCATCTTCTTGACCATATTCAAGGCCATTGCGTCTCCATACCTGGTCCGCTTTCTACCAATTAGATCGGTCTCCTTGACATATTCAATAGCATGGATCCGAGCTTTTGGGATCACTTCAAAACCACTCAAGAAGATGCCAGTATCTTTGTGCTCAATTCCCAAAATTGGGAGGTCATGAACTTGCGTATCATCTTGGGCATGAACTACCACTACATGATTGTCGTGGATGAACTTGATGCACTGATGGTAGGAGGAAGCTACCCATCTTACTCCATGGATCCAAGGGCGTCCCAAGAGTAGACTGAATGAGGACTTGATATCAATCACTTGATATTCAATCGGCATGACAAGAGGGCCAATGGTGAGAGTGAGAAGGACAACACCCAGAACACAGCGACCGGTGCTATCGTAAGCATGAACCACTTGAGAAGATGGGGCCAAATCAGTTATCTTGATTCCCAAATCTGCGAGAACATGCACGGGGCATACATTTACTGAGGAGCCATTATCGATCAAAACACGAGCTAAGTGCTCACCTCCGACCCCAACTGTGATGTGCAGAGCCTCGACATGATTAAGACAAATTTTTGGTGCATCGAGATCGGTAAAAGTGAGGATATTCCCAAAATGAATGTTGCCGATCATGTGGACAAGGTCATTGGGGAGAAGTCTCGATCGGGATGACAGCTTGAGCAAGAGCTTTAACCAATACGTCTCGGTGCTCCTGTGAAGACGAGAGCAAAACCCCAAATGGATATATTAGCCTGGGTTTCTTTAACTGGGTCAAGACCGGGTTCTCGGTGACCTTCTCTTTCTGAGCGGGGACTTCTTCTTTATCCTTTCCCAATTCACTTGCCTTGGGATTTGGAGGCTGATAGGCTCTTCCCGAGCGAGTGAGGTGATTCACATTTCTGCCAACCCAAGTGGCCCTTTTAACAGGGGCCTTTTACTCCTTAACAGCTTTAGCACTAGAAAATCAAATCCAAGAGATCATATGGCATTCAAAATCTTCGGAGATAACAGGAGTTACAGTGTAATTCAAAGCTTTCTTCGGAACGATGAAACTAGTCCTTGAGTAGTTTCCTTCAAACTCGATCACATGGATCCCTGGCAAGGGATTAGTCACCACATTTGGTTAGGGCGGCTTCTGAATGAGTCCATCGTCTATCATGTCTTGCAGAGTGTGTCTCAAACTCCAACATTCATTTGTCGCATGACCAGGTGACACGTGGTATGCACAATATTTACTTGCATCCTGTGAATACGTGTGTTTGAATTTGGGATATTCATAGCAACATTAAAATTATGAGAATCGCCACGCCGTTTTAATTATAGCCAAAACTTTGAGAAAAAGCATGTTTAATGGGTTCGGGGGTCAAATTACAACAAGAGAAGAATATTGAACGTTATCACTCCTATTGCCCGAATTGATCGGTCTTTCTATCATGATGAATGTGTTAGTAGTGTGTTAGTGATTTAGGCCGGATCCGAAGATTGCCTATGTTCCTCTCAATATGAGAAGCTCAGGTCAGCGTAGTTCGCAGAGAATTTAGAATAGGCAGAAGAATAGGGATCATGCATAATGAGGGGGAATTACCTAAAGATTAGGGTTTAGAAGTAGTTCCTAGATCATCCTCGGGTGATGAACCCTAGATCATCATCGGCTATGAAATAACATGTTATTATGAAGATCGCAACCCTAAATATAGCATAAACAAGGTTTTAATCTATGAACACGAAGAACATGCGAAGAACACATTATGAACATATGAATGAACATGCAAAGCATACAAAGAGACTATGAATAAACATGTAAGAACATGAATATAAAATATTGTTAGTAGTGGTGCCCTAGACACGTTTAATAAACGTTGTAATTGTTATCATTTATTTCATATCAATAAAGAGATGTTTTGATTATTATTGTTGTTCATGTTTACTTATAATAATCCCCGTCCCTAGTACTTGTTAAGCACTAGTATAAAGGCTAAATGATCATGCGATGATCATGTTAGATTTATGGGTACTTGTTTGGAACAAGGTACTGGACATGACCCGCTGTATGAGATTTATGTCATGGTCTATGTCGAACATATATCTCATATTAGTTATGTCATTTGAATCCTTAGACATGAAGTTATTATAGTCTTCCACTTGATGAACATTATGTTTGACATATTCAAACGCTACCTTTAACCGGGAAGTTATAAAGGGTATGATTGGCATAATTGGATTCCCGTTGGGAAGAATAATAAGCTAAATGGATTTGTCCCTCCACGGAGAGATGTCAAGCTTGGGCCCCTCGAAGGAATGATGTTGATGAAATGTTCGGCCGGACTCAAATGGATTGATTGGATCAATAGCATTTGAATTATCAACATATTCGGAATCGAGAAAGTATTGAACAAAACAAGTTGACTGTTTGACCATGACTTGTGTTCAATGACATCGTGGACAAAGGGATTGTGACATATTCTAAAGGAATGCGAACTTGTATCTAGTTATACTATTTGGGTAGGTATGACGGTTTGCTAGAACCTAATCATATCTTATGGTTTCATGTTTGAACCCATTGCCAACTTAGTATAATCCTAGAGGGTCACACACAATAGAACGAATCTTTAAAAGGACTAAATTGGAATTTTGGAAATTCTGGACATTCTGGGGAAGTGGGCGACCGCACAGTGTGGACTGGGCGGCCGCACACTTAGCTCAGTTTTGTACCAGTTTTGTTTCAGATAGTTGTGCGACCGCACAGTGTGTTCTGGGCGGCCGCACAGTACTGTCGGCTGGCACTTTCCTAATTCATTTTGGAATGTCTTTTGACACAAGTTTCCTATTTGGAATAGGCCTTGCTTGTGTATAAAAGGAGGATTTCGGCCAGAACTAATTACATAGCCTTTTGTGAGTCTCCAAAGAGTTTGAGAGAGGTTTTATTTTGTTCCAAGACATCTTTGGTTGAAGAACAAAATAATACACAAAAGAAAAATTCCATATAGTCATATCAATTGTGAAAGTGTGTTTCATAGTTGTTGGTCTAGCAACCAAGATCAAAGAAGCTCCTTTGATATTCGTTCGAAGTGTGGATACCGCTAGAGGGTGAAAATCATCATCTTCAAAAGTTTGTGTTCAAGCTTTGTGATCGTGATCAAGTCTTCAAATCTCCACCAAAGACCAAGAGAATTTGATAGCCATCAAGGGTTAGTTTATTCCTTTATTCTTATGTTGTATTTGATTTAATCATATGAACAGATCCATGGCTTTGGGTTTCAAAATTTTAAATGCTAAATTCCGCTGCGCATGTTTGATCGAAACCCAACAAAGATCTACATTAAAAATGATGCAAGAACATGAAGAAAAAGTTAGAAAACTTACCTATGTTGGCAAGAAATAAACCTTGATCTCCTTGAGTGTTTGAATGCTTAATTAGGGAGCAAATTGTGTTTAAGAACTCTAAAATTCGGACTTAAAGCTCTCAAACTTCGGGTCCTAAACCAATGGAATGGGATTGGTTTATATAGTAAACTGAGGGGAAGATCTGACGGCTGAGATCATCCAGAGTAAGGTTGGCCGCCTGGCCATGACTTAAGCCGGTGACAAGAGTGGCCGCGTGGCCAAGGTTGGGGCATGGCAAATTTGGCCGCGTGGCCAAGGATGCAGGCTGACGTGATTTTCAAGCTAGGGTTTCTGCATGGTTTTAAGGAAACCATAAATTACCTATTTTGATAGATTTTGTCATAAATGAGGTATTTCGGGAATCCGGGACAAGTCTTTTCAAGGTTTCTAATTCCTATAAAGTCCTTGTATTTTTGGGAAAGACCTAATAAACTCATTTTCAGGTCGGGTACTAACAGTAGCCCCTCGGCGACGCTTCTTGCAAGGCAATGTGGGGTCGACGATAAAAAAAGGATCCGTCTGAAACATGAGTTTCAAAACAGATGAAAGGTAAGGGAATGGCTGAACCTTGGCAGGCGACATACGTATCCGCGGGGGAATCAAGCCAAACGTAGTTCAGATCTGATGGGACATTGGGAATGATTGTCCACTGATGGGGAGCAACGTCTTCTGCGGGGGAAAATGTACCTGCTGGGGATGATAGATGACCGCGTCGGTCGGGTGGCTGAACCTTTTCAGGTTTCCTACGTATCCTCAGAGGAATCAATCTGGTCGTAGTTCGAAGGGGATAGGAAATGAAGTCATTTGAAGCAAGAGGGATAATAGGACAATAAACTCGACCAGAAACGCCCGGGTTTCTGCCGATCACGCTAAAATATAGATGCTGGATCTCTCGCAAACAGAAATGCCGAGGCATCTGCCAATCGTGATCGATCTAGGATGCGTATGTCATAGAGGCGCTGAGGTCTCTGCAACCATACGAATCCTAAGCAGATACTAGGAAATGCTAAAATAATAGATGCTGGATCTCTCGCAAACAGAAACGCCGAGGCTTCTGCCAATCGCGATCGATCTAGGATGCGTATGTCATAGAGGCGCCGAGGTCTCTGCAACCATACGAATCCTAAGCAGATATTAGGAAATGTTAAAATAACAGATGCTGGATCTCTCGCAAACAGAAACGCCGAGGCTTCTGCCAATCGCGATCGATCTAGGATGCGTATGTCATAGAGGCGCCAAGGTCTCTGCAACCGTACGAATCCTAAGCAAATATTATAAAATGCTAAATAATAGATGCTAGATCTCTCGCAAACACAAACGCCGAGGCTTCTGCCAATCACGATCGATCTAGGATGCGTATGTCTAAGGCGCCGAAGTCTCTACAACCATACGAATCCTAAGCAAATATTAGGAAATGTTAAAATAACAGATGCTGGATCTCTCACAAACAGAAACGCCGAGGCTTCTGCCAATCGCGATCGATCTAGGATGCGTATGTCATAGAGGCGCCGAAGGTCTCTGCAACCGTACGAATCCTAAGCAAATATTAGGAAATGCTAAAATAATAGATGCTGGATCTCTCGCAAACAGAAACGCCGAGGCTTCTGCCAATCGCGATCGATCTAGGATGCGTATGTCATAGAGGCGCCGAGGTCTCTATAACCATACGAATCCTAAGCATATATTAGGAAATGTTAAAATAACAGATGCTGGATCTCTCGCAAACAGAAACGCCGAGGATTCTGCCAATCGCGATCGATCTAGGATGCGTATGTCATAGAAGCGCCGAGGTCTCTGCAACCGTACGAATCCTAAGCAAATATTAGGAAATGCTAAAATAATAGATGCTGGATCTCTCACATCAGAAACGCCGAGGCTTCTGCCAATCGCGATCGATCTAGGATGCGTATGTCATAGATGCGCCGAAGTCTCTACAACTATATGAATCCTAAGAAAATATTAGGAAATGTTAAAATAACAGATGCTTGATCTCTCGCAAACAGAAACGCCGAGGCTTCTGCCAATCGCGATCGATCTAGGATGCGTATGTCATAGAGGCGCCGAGGTCTCTTCAACCGTACGAATCCTAAGCAAATATTAGGAAATGCAAAAATAATAGATGCTGGATCTCTCGCAAACAGAATCGCCGAGGCTTCTACCAATCTCGATCGATCTAGGATGCGTATGTCATAGAGGCGCTGAAGTCTCTACAACCATACGAATCCTAAGCAAATATTAGGAAATGTTAAAATAACAGATGCTGGATCTCTCGCAAACAGAAACGCCGAGGCTTCTGCCAATCGCGATCGATCTAGGATGCGTATGTCATAGAGGCACCGAGGTCTCTGCAACCGTACGAATCCTAAGAAAATATTAGGAAATGCTAAAATAATAGATGCTGGATCTCTCGTAAACAGAAACGCAGAGGCTTCTGCCAATCGCGATCGATCTAGGATGCGTATGTCATAGAGGCGCCGAGGTCTCTGCAACCGTACGAATCCTAACCAAATATTAGGAAATGCTAAAATAATAGATGTTGGATCTCTCGCAAACAGAAACGCCGAGGCTTCTGCCAATCGCGATCGATCTAGGATGCGTATGTCATAGAGGCACCGATGTCTCTGCAATCATACGGATCCTAAGCAAATATTCGGTGAAGAATGGAAACTTTAAGAGGCTTCCCGTACCCAAAGATAACGAACATTAGTCAAAATAGTGCTAAGGGCACCTAAAATGAAAAAAGGGGAATGTACTAGGGGTAAAACTGAAATTTTGCATGTGGAGGAAAAGATGATGGATTGTTATGAAGTCGCAAACGGGATGAACTCTCGAGGAGTCACAAAGGTGATAGACTCTCGGAGAGTCACAAGGGTGACGGACTCTCGGGGAGTCACAAAGGTGATAGACTCTCGGGGAGTCACAAAGGACTCTTTGGTGAGTCACAAGGGCAACGGACCTTTAGGGAGACGCGAAGGAGATGGACTCTCGGGGAGTTGCTAATATGGGAAACATGATCTGGGTTCCGCTTATCCTAATTTAGGAGGGAATGAGGCTACGAGCCATTGAGACCAAGGTGTTAGGTAAGGGACATTTTTCTTGGTTGCCTAGAGGTAGGACCTAAGGATTTTTAAGGAAAGGGAATAAGGAAGATGGTGATCTCCTAATCTTGAGATAGGGATGCCAAAGATGTCACGGCTTCTTGGGCTTTAGATTATGTCTTGGAGATAATGTGGTTTCCTAGGCTTACAGGCTAGGGATTGGAGTTCATTTAAGCATGAGGAGAGTATCTATCCTAGGCTTAGTGCTAGGGCTTGGAAAGGTTGATGTTTGGGAACTTCCTAGATGTTAGGGTTTCGAACAAGGGTTTGGAAACTGGTGTTTAAGGACCATGACTCTCCTAGGTTTGGGACTAGGGTTTAGGAATTTCCTAGGTCTAGGAGGCTAGGGCTTGGAGTTGTGGTAGGCTCAGAGGTTGCAAAGGCGTTGCTTTTAGACATAGGCTGGGAGTTGGAAAGGTTGTGACTTCCTAGGCTTGAGACCATGGACGTTGGGAATAGGGATTGCTTTTGTGAAGGTCCACTAAGCTTGATGTTAGGTTTCACCATTTTCCGGGATGGTGACTATGGCTTGGAAATGTTCGTGGTAACCTAGGCTTTAGGCTAGGTTTTAAGGCTAAGGACTATAAACTTCCTATATTTTGAGACTAAGGTGAAGGGAATTTCCTAGGTCTAGGACTAGGGTTTGAATGGAATGTTGAATCCTAGGCTCGATGATAGAGTTTAGTGAGGATATAGTCTCCTACGCCCAGCGGTTAGGGTTTAGAAAGAGTGCGACTACCTAGGCTTGAGGCTAGGGTTTGGAGCGAATGCGAGTACCTAGGCTCGAGGCTAGGGTTTAGAGCGAATGCGACTACCTAGGCTCGAGGCTAGGGTTTAGAGCGAATGCGGCTTCCTAGGCCTGAGGCTAGGGTTGATTAAGTTTTGGACAGGGCATTGTATCCTAGGTTTTGGGTTAGGGTTCAATAAGACGGGGGATTAAGATTGTAAATTTCCTAGGTTTCGAGACTAGGGTTTCAGGAATTGGAAATGATGTGCATGCGGGGGATTTGGAAATTCCCTAGAACTTGGGCTAGGGTTAAGGAGGATGTTGCGGTTTCCTAGGCTTAAGGATATGTGACTACCTAGGCTTGAGGCTAGGGTTTGGGGAGAACGCGACTTCCTAGGTTTGAGGCTAGGGTTTGGAGGGAATGTGACTACCTAGGCTCGAGGCTAGAGTTTAGAGGGAATTTGACTACCTAGGCTCGAGGGTAGGGTTTAGGAAGGATGTGACTACCTAGGATCGAGGCTAGGGTTTAAGAAGGATGTAACTTCTTAGGCTTAGGCTAGGGTTGGAAGGATGTAATTACCTAGGTTTAAGGCTAGGTTTCGGATAGAGGTGACTACCTAGGCTCGTGGCTAGGGTTCGGAGCGCATGTGACTTCCTAGGCTAGAGCTAGGGTTTGTAGAGGATGTGGCCACCTAGGCTTAAGGCTAGGGTTTGGAGACCGAAAGCATTTGAAGGTTTGTCTTGGTTTAGACTGAGCAAGTTTGAGGTCTAAGAGTGTTGCGGTTTGGGGCAGGTGAGCTTGATACCTCAAGGTTGGGTAGGCTTGATAGGTTAGACCTAGGCTAGAGTACTAGGGTTTAGCTAGGGTAAGACTCAAACATGTGTTAAGGAGACGGGGCCTAATGGAATGGTAGGCGTGAGATCTAGGAGATCGAAGGCTAGGCAGAGTAGCGTTGGGACATAGGCTTTCAAGCGGGTAAGTCTTTTGTCCTAGAGAAACCGCGTTATGGGTTAGGACCAAGCAGGCTTGAGGTCGGCCAAGGAGCAACGGATTGGGATTAGATGATCCTAGTACCTAATACGCATGTCGGGCTTGGATCCTAGAGTGTTTGAAAGTTTAGGCTAGGGGCGAACCATAGGTGCGGGAAATGGTTTTGGATATATGACCATGTTGGCGCTTTAGTTAAGGGATTGAAGTGTCCAAGACTTTGCTTGAGTACAATAGGTACCTAAGTTGGATTGGGTATGCTTAGGTCCTAAGTTTTGTCTCAGAGGTCATTGCGCGTGACCAAGCTCGTTTGGCGATTGCGAAGGTGGGTTTGGTATGGGACCAAAGGTGTTAAGCGTACGATTTTTGACTGGACGGGTTTTGATATCTTTATGGCATATCATGGTACGCAGGAGGTCCTATGCGTTCGAGCACGTTTGAGGTTTGGACTCGTGGGAAGAAAGGTTTGAGATCCATGGAGTTCAAGGGTGGACCTTGTAGGGGCGAGGTTTGGACTCGGCTTAGATTAAGTAGGTTAGAGACCTAAGGGGTTGAAGGTCAGACTAGGAAGTCTTGAAGCTAAGGAGCGACATTAGGTTTAAGAGTGGCAGGGCCATGGTTTGGGTATGACGGTAGGCGTAGATGGCATTGTTGGTTGGACCGAGCAGGACTGGGAACTAAAGAGTTCTAAGGGTCGACATCTAAGGTTATAGACCTAGAGGGTAGACATTTGTGATCTAAAGGTTTAGGAGTTGAGACCTAAGGTATGGATCAGATATTCTAGAGACTAAAAGGTAGGTGTTTGGTAGACTCGAATGGTCTTGGGATCTCAGGGATTGCTCCACAGGTTAGACTATGTAGACCTAGAGTTGGACTAAGAGGGTAAGAGAGCCATGGTTTTAGACATGGTATGGATGAATACTATTGGTAGGTTTGGGATCTAAGAGATCAGGTAGACTCGAGACCGGTAGGTTCGGGACTTAATGGGTCATTCTAAGGATTTGGATTCGGTAGACTGGTTTAAGGCTTTAGGAGTCACGCTACTAACTTGTGGAGGGTCGAGCTAAGGGGCTATGGTGTAACCTATGTAAGACTGACCGGGTAGGTGCGGGACCTAAGGTTTGAATCAAGTCAGATTGGGACGTAGAGAGTTGAGGGTTTAGGCTAGGGGTTCCCTAAAGTGTAGGAGATAGGGTAAAGGACCGAGTCAACTCAAGAATCACGGAGTGGGTCTCAGATGGATCGAGGATGTTTTTACAATTTTGTGGAGACCGAGAGTGCGGGTTTATAAACAAAGTGTCAGGGAAGAGAATACTTTGAAAGTGTTATGATTTTATAAAGATGCCTTATAATTAGTTATGATTCTAACAAATTCAAAGTGTTCTTCATGTGCAGAGTTTGACGATGAGGGGTACATCCTTATTGAAGCCTCGGTATTCTTTGGGAAACCACATAGTCGACCCATTCCGTTGGGGATTATCTAATTTGGTGAGCGGGCACCCTTACTCCTTTGAGAAATTCTACGTCGAGCTTGATGATGAGGGATGCCCTTCTTCTAAGTATGTGCTTGTCGAAGCCTCGATATTCTCCGAGAAACCACATAGTCGACCCATTCTGTTGGGGAAACCCTAGTTCGATAAGGGTGTAGAGCGGGGTATCCTACCTCCTTTAAGACGCACCTTTTTTTCTGCCTAGACCGCCCTTGCGGGTTTTCAATCTAGCGGGCATATCTTTTGCGTCATCGTTTTTTTTTTTTTTTTTTTTGAAATCATTCAGTCGACTCAAAAAAAGGAAAAAAGAATTGTTGAAAACATGCGGGGCATTTTGGGGAGAGTAAGAGAGAGAGATAGTACTCACATTTTGACTCTTTGGGCAACTGAGTGTATATATGTACAAAAGGGAGGAAGCCCCTGCTTGACAGAAAGTAAGTGTTTAGCTCTTTCCTAGATTGTAGAACGGAAGACTTGTCGAGACATTTGAAAATTGTTTTATTCAAGATTCTCATTTGATTGCTCAAGAATGGACCTCGTTGATTAGTTATGCATCTTATGATTATGTTTTAGACATGTAGTCTCAAAATAATAAATGTTTTGATCAATTGTGAGTGAAGAGATCAGAAGTAGAAATATATGGGGAAGAGAGAAGAGAAAGGAAATTGGTTCAGGTGGGTTGTGTATATTTTGGACCGAACCGGGAGGTTGCCTACGTTCTCCTCAAGGTGAGGAGCTCAGGTCCGCATAGTTCGGGGATATCCTGGCTAATGATGGAGTTGGGTTGAGTATGAGTTCATTTGTCGCGATAGGTTGCTCCGTTGTAGCTTGTTGCTTTGGATTGCTTCATTGCAGCTCATTGCGGTGGATTGCTCCATTGTAGTTGTCATGGCTGCTGCTACCGCGTTAATCTTCTTTGTAGGGAAAGAAAGAAAAATGGAACATTTGAAGTGAAAATAAAATGGGACTTTTACTTTTCTATGGTGATAGCCCTTTCTATTTTTCTTTAATTTTTTATTCTATCTCTTTGTGCACACCCTTTTTTTTTTGCCTAGGCCGCCCTTTCGGGTTTTCAACCTAGCGGGCTTGTTTTTGGTGCCATGCTCTAACTTTTGCCTAGGTTGACCTTTTGGGTTTCAACCTAGCGAGCTGTTTTTATATATTTGTACATGAAACATTGGGCAAGACGAGCCCCTAGTTTGCTTTCACCTCTCTCGATTGCGAGGTAGCTTCTTTATAGTTCAAGCGGCCTTTTGCTGGCGGCGGGCATCCTAGCCCCTTGATTTATACGGTAGAGCTCCATCGGATTATCACGTGGCACCTATTAATGGCATGAACAACTTCGTGCATTTCTTTTATATTTGCGATGGAATACGGGCAGCCCCGGTGTATCGGCGTGTAGTATTTATGAAGGGAACAAACAACCCTTTAAATTATGGCAGCATGGATGTCAATTTGATGATGAGCAACCGCAGTCCATTTCTTTGTCATGACCGTATGGAAAAGGGGTCTAATGGTGGGATGAGAGGCGTGTGAGGATAGTGTATGGGAGAAGGTGTATATAGAGAGTGTACATGAAGTGTGTACAAGGGGTGAGTGTATAGAGAGAGTGTATGGGAGTAGAATGTAGAGAGAAGAGAAAATGATTCGTTCATCCCAATTGATCGAAGCATTTGTTATTTTGAGATTAATCATTTACTTTGTTATGTGAATGGTTTATGGGTCCATTTACCTTTTAATGAGTCGTCATTAATGAGTAAGATTAAGATTAATTCATCATATAAAGATATAGCAATCAAGCGAAAATGGTGAATAAGACAATTTTCATGAAATTGATATATGCAAGCTTATGTCTTAAGTCTAGAGAGAAAAGAAAAGAAATAAAGACCCTTTTATTGGAACTAAATGATTTAAACTGACTAGTCCGGGGTGGACTTTTACTTAAGAAACAAAATCGTCCAAGGTGGACTTTTGACTAAGGACACTCTAGAACCTACGAAGACTGAATGACCCTTTCTTTTCTTTTATTAAAGGAGGTAGCCCCAATTTCCTCTTTTGCCCATGCCCATGTATTCTGTTGGCGGGTGATGGCTCCGCTGTCAATGAGGCTTTGAATCTTTCTCCTCATTGGAGGCAATCTTCGGTGTCATGCCCAATGTACTGGTGGTATTGGCAGTGTTTGGAGGGATCCAAGCCTTGCTTCACCCTACTTGGTTCATAGTTGAACAAAGGAGACAACTTGCCGGCTTGAACTAGACTTTTGAAGAGTTTGGCTAACGCATACCCAAGTCATGGTACTCGCGTTCGTCCTCCCGAACTGTCTTTGAGGGTGGTTTAGGTACCGGTACCTGTCGTTGATGAGTAGTCCTAGGAGGCATCCCAACGGGGGAAACCTGTGATGGCCCATACACTTGAGGAGCGTACGGGTGTTGAAATTGAGCAAGAGGGAGAACTCGGCCGAGGTAATCATAAATGCAATAAATATCATAGTGAAGGCGCTTCTCGGTGTCCTTTAGAGCCTTGCACATCTCTTTTTGAAAGCGGTCGACTTGCTTGAGGAGGACAGTCTCAAAGTAGGCTTCTTGTTCGTCGAGAGCGGTCCGGAAGAGGGTTGCTTGCTCGTTGAGGATGGTCTCGAAACGGAGAGCTTGCTCATTGAGATCAGTATTGGTGTGGAGAGTTATCTCGAGACCTTGGGTAATAGCTTCATTTGCAACTTCGATGTTCCTTTCAACAGACATGATGCAGGATCTACAATAGTTGTGGGGGAATTATGTCTTTGAATTGAGCTTAGATTTATAATTAATGACAAGGCATCGTTATAAAATCACTTTTGGAAAAGAGTCAGTCTCCACACTTTGAAATGCATTTTTGACAAGAATTTGAAAGTTTGACCGGGCCGAAGTTGCCTACGTTCCCCTTACCATGAGGGAGAGGTCCCACACAATAAGAGGCTCAGGTCGCCGTAGTTCGAGTCAAGTTAGACTTTTAAAAAGAGGTGAGAGATGACCATAGGGGTCAAAAAGAGGGAGATGACTCGGTCCTTGGTCAAGTATGGGTGAGGAAGACCTATAGGAGTTGGTTTTGATTGAGTCGGGTATGGTTTGACCTAAGGTTTGACCAAAATTTGACCAAAGGTTTGAGACAAGAAGTGGTTCAAGCTAGAATGCGACAATAATGGTGGGTTAACCTAGATGGGTATAGGATAGGTCGACCTAATTGAGAAAAGGTTGGATTGACCTATATGGTGAATAGATCAAGATAGCGGGTTGTAACGGGTTTGCCTATGGGATGATCTAAGCGGGATAGACATGGTTTGACCTAAGCGGGTCTAAGGTTGACCTATTCGGGTGAAGGGGTAGTTTTAACCTACGACGAACAAGTCGGCCTGGGTGGGTCAAGGATGGTTTGTGGACCTAAACGGGTCGAGACGCGTTGACCTAGGTTGGTCAGGACAATAGTGGGTCAAGATGACGGTTTGACCTAAGCGGGTTAAGGTCAAAGGTAATTGGGTAGACCTAAGGAATCAAAGATTGGCCTAAGAGGTCAAAAGTGTTGGGTTTCCAAGTAACATGCGCAGCGGAATATAGCAATAAAAATTTTAAGAAACCCAAAGCCATGGATCCGTTCATATGATTAAATCAAATACAACATAGTGAATAAAGGAAAAACTAACCCTTGATGACTATCAAAGTTTTCTTCGGTCTTGGTGGAGAAACTGAAGCTTTATCACGAATAAAATCACGAACTTTGTAGATGATAAAATTCACCCTCTAGCGGTGTCCACACTTCGAACGAATATCAAGAGGCTCCTTGATCTTGGTTGCTAGACCAATATTATGAAACACACTTTCACAATTCAATAAAGAACTATATAGAATTTATTTGTGAATTATTTTGTTCCTCAATCAATGATATCTTAGAACAAAATAAAATCTCTCTCAAACTCTTTGAGACTCACAAAAGCACTAGTAAATACGGTCTGGCCGAATTGGGGTTTTTATACACAATTAAGACCTATTCCAATAGGTAACTTGTGCCAAAACCTTTCCTAATCGAATTAGGAATTTTTCTGTCGGCATACCGGGCGCCCGCCTGGTCCTACCCAGGCGCCCGCTTATTTGACCAGAAGGTCCAGGCCTTTTAGAAATCATTCAGGCGCCCACCTGGTCCAGCCCAAGCGCCCGCTTGTTGACCAGGAAGCCCAGAATAATTCCAGAAATTCCTTTGAGGTCCTTCGACCCTAAATTCCAATGCAGTCCTTTATTTAAGATTCGTTTTATTGTGTGTGAACCTCTAGGATTATACTAAGTTGGCAATGGGCTCAAACATGATCCCATAAGATATGATTAGGTTCTAGCAAACGTCATACCTACCCAAATAGTATAACTAGATACAAGTTCGCATTCCTTTAGAATATGTCACAATCCTTTTGTCCACGATGTCATTGAACACAAGTCATGGTCAAACAGTCAACTTGTCTTGTTCAATACTTTCTCGATTTTGAATATGTTGATAATTCAAATGCTATTGATCCAATCAATCCATTTGAGTCCGGCCGAACATTTCATCAACATCATTCCTTCGAGGGGCCCAAGCTTGACATCTCTCCGTGGAGGGACAAATCCATTTAGCTCATTATTCTTCCCAACGGGAATCCGACTATGCCAATCATACCCTTTATACTACCGTGTTAAGGTAGCGTTTGAATATGTCAAACACAATGTTCATCAAGTGGAAGACTATAATAACTTCATGTCTAAGGATTCGAATGACATAACTAATATGAGATATATGTATGACATAGACCATGACATAAATCTCATACAGCGGGTCATGTCCAGTACCTTGTTCCAAAACAAGTACCCATAAATCTAACATGATCATCTCATGATCATTTAGCCTTTATACTAGTGCTTAATAAGTACTAGGGATGGGGATTATTATAAGTAAACATGAACAACAATAATAATCAAAACATCTCTTTATTGATATGAAATAAATGATAACAATTACAACGTTTATTAAACGTGCCTAGGGCACCACTACCAACAATCTCCCACTTGCCCTAGGCCCAATCTCCCATGTATCTAATACCCATGGACCTAATATTACAATCATGTTTAGCTTGTGGAAGTCCCTTTATTAGCGGGTCCGCAACATTATCAGTAGGTACTCTGCATATATTTACGTCTCCCCTATCAACGATCTCTCGAATGATATGAAAACGCCTAAGTATGTGTTTGGATTTCTGATGTGCTCTTGGTTCCTTTGCTTGAGCAATAGCACCATTATTATCGCAATAAAGGTCTATTGGATTAGCAATACTAGGAACCACTTCAAGTTCAGTTATGAACTTCTTAATCCAAACAGCTTCCTTTGCAGCATCCGATGCAGCAATATACTCAGCTTCTGTTGTAGAATCAGCGGTTGTACTTTTCTTGGAACTCTTCCAGCTTACAGCTCCACCATTTAACATAAACACAAAACCCGATTGCGATCGGCTATCATCTTTATCGGTTTGGAAGCTTGCATCCGTGTAAGCATTTACAACAAGATCATCTTCCATTCCTCCATATACCAAAACGAGTCTTAGTTCTTCTCAAGTACTTAAGAATCGCTTTTACAGCTATCCAGTGATTTTCGCCAGGGTCGGATTGGTATCTACTTGTCATGCTCAAAGGATAAGATACATCCGGCCTAGTACAAATCATGGCATACATGATGGATCCAATTGCCGAAGCATATGGAACATCATTCATTTTTCTCACGCTCATCGTTTGTCTTAGGACATTGAGTCTTGCTAAGAGAAACTCCATGTAACACGGCAAGGTGCCTCTCTTAGAATTTTCCATACGGAATCTTCTAATGACCTTGTCAATGTATGTACTTTGGCTTAAACCGAGTAGCCTCTTTGATCTATCTCTATAGATCTTAATGCCAAGTATATATGCGGCTTCACCCATATCTTTCATTGCAAAACACTTTCCTAACCAAGTCTTCACTGACTGAAGTGTAGGAATGTCGTTTCCAATGAGAAATATGTCATCCACGTATAAAATAAGGAATAGCACTATGCTCCCACTAATCTTCTTGTATACACAAGGCTCATCCTCATTCTTGATGAAACCAAACTCTTTGACCGATTCATCAAAACGGATATTCCAACTCCTAGAAGCTTGCTTCAATCTATAGATAGATCTCTGCAATTTGCATAATTAGAATCTTGTTCAAAACCTTCTGGTTGTGTCATATACACATCCTCTTGGAGTTTTCCATTCAGGAAAGCGGTTTTGACGTCCATCTGCCATATTTCATAGTCATGATATGCGGCAATGGCAAGCAAAATTCTTATAGACTTGATCATTGCTACGGGTGAAAAGGTCTCATCATAGTCAATACCATGAACTGCCTATAACCTTCGCTACAAGCCTAGCTTTGTAAGTATGCACCTTCCCATCCATGTCAGTCTTTTTCTTCAAGACCCATTTGCACCCTATGGTTTTTACACCTTCGGGCGCATCAATCAAATTCCAAACTTGATTGTCTTCCATGGATTGCATTCGGATTCCATGGCTCCAAGCCACTTGTCCGAATCAGGAGGAGACATCGCCTCTTGGTAGGTTGACGGTTCATCATTCTCAATGATTTCTACCTCATTACTATCCGTTACGAGAAATCCATATCTCTCGGGCTCGGATCGTAACCTACTAGATCTGCGAGTTGCTTGTGTATTTTGAACAGGTTCCACAACTCCTTGTGGTTCTTGTTCTTGTTCCACTATTGGTTCAATGTTATTTTCTGGGTCTCGAATTTCATCAAGATTTATTTTACTCCACTGATTTCTTTGGAGAGAAACTCTTTCTCTAGAAAGACACCAGTTCGGGCAACAAACACTTTGTTGTCCTCACGGTTGTAAAAGTAATATCCTCTAGTTTCCTTAGGATATCCCACGAAAATACATTTATCAGATTTGTGTGCAAGTTTGTCTGAGACAAGTCTTTTGACAAAAGCTTCGCAACCCCAAATCTTCATGAAAGACAGACAAGGCTTCTTTCCGCTCCACATCTCATATGGGGTCTTTTGAACCGATTTAGTTGGAACACGATTTAGTGTGAAAGCAGCGGTTTCTAGGGCGTAACCCCAAAAGGATATTGGAAGATCAACTTGACTCATCATTGATCGAACCATGTCTAACAAAGTCTGATTCCTCCTCTCGGACACACCATTCTATTGTGGTGTTCCGGGTGGAGTCAATTGTGAAACTATTCCACAATTCTTTAGATGATCATCAAATTCTTGACTTAAGTATTCTCCACCTCGATCTGATCGAATTGCTTTAATACTTTTGCCAAGTTGTTTTTCTACTTCATTTTGAAATATTCTAAATATCTCAAACGCTTCACTTTTATGTTTCATTAGGTAAACATACCCAAATCTACTATAATCATCAGTGAAGGTTATGAAGTATTGAAATCCTCCCCTAGCATTGCTACTTAATGGTCCGCATACATCGGAATGTATCAACCCCAATAAGTCGCTTGCCCTTTCACCCAACTTGGTAAAGGTGTCTTAGTCATTTTTCCAAGAAGACACGACTCACAAGTATCATATGAATCTAAGTCACATGAACCCAAAAGTCCGTCCCCATGGAGTTTTGAGATATGCTTCTCATTAATATGACCGAGACGGCAATGCCACAGATAAGTATGATTTACATTTATTTACATGATTGACATTGTCATTATTTTCATTCTTGACATCCAAGATATAAAGGCCATTAAATGAATTAGCAATACCATAAATCACATCATTTAAATAAATAGAAAATTTCTTATTCTCAATAAGAAACATAAAACCTTCATTATCCAAACAAGAAATTGAAATAATATTTCTGCTTAAATCCGGAACATAATAACAATTGTTCAAAACAAGAATTAATCCGGAAGGTAAAGTGACTTCATAAGTCGCTACGGCTAATGCAGCAACTCTTGCTCCATTCCCCACGCGTAGATCTACTTCACCTTCTTTAAGCAGTCTCCTATTCTTTAGTCCCTGCACATTTAGACAAATGTGAGAACCACATCCGGTATCCAATACCCAAGAATCAGTGGTAGAAAGGAGAATATCTATCATATAGATACCTGAAGTCGACGCAGCCTTGCTGCCCTTCATCTTTTTTTGCTCTTTCAAGAAAGCCTTGCAATTACGTTTCCAATGACCAATTTCTTGACAATGGAAACAGATTGCATCCTTTTGTGAATCGGGTTTTGCCTCAGAAGCCTTGGCAACCTTTGCCTTGCTTATTTTGGGTTTGACAACTTTCTTACCCTTTCCTTTGGCACTAGCCTTCTTCCCATCATGAACCAAGAGCACGGGAGAACCTTTCTCCACAATTTTCATCTCTGCAGTTTTGAGCATCCCATGCAACTCAGAGAGATTCTTATCCATTCCATGCATGTTATAATCCATCACAAACTGATTATAACTTTTGGGCAATGAATTAAGAATGAGATCCGTGGATAGCTCCAATGGGATTGGATAGCCAAGTTTCTCAAGGTGCTCTACATAACCTTTCATTTTAAGAAAGTGAGGACTCACTTGTTGCCCTTCATTCATTTTACTAGTAGTGAATGCAATAATGGTCTTGTACCTCTCTTGCCTAGCTTACTCTTGAAACATGGTTCTCAACTCCACGCCTATCTCATAGGCTTCCAAATGTTCCAAACTTTGTTGGAGTTTTGAACACATAGCATCAAGCATGAGACAACTTACATCTCTAGAATCATTACGATGTTTCTTGTAATTGTCCCTTTCTGCCCTAGGGGCAGTAGGCGGTGGTTCAGCAGGGAGGGGCCCATCGAGAATGTACAACTTATCTTGTTGCCTAAGAACTATTCATATGCTACGGATCCAATCCATTAAGTTAGTACCATTCTCTTCGAGCTTATCCTTCTCAAGGATCGATCGCAACGACATTGATTGAGTGTTATTAGTCATTATCTACAAATATGCAAAATTTCCAAAATTAATATGTACCGGTTTCATTAAAGAGATAAATAATGTATTTTCAAACAAAAATACTCCCACTAAATTATATAACCTTCATATACATCAAATGTATAATATAATTTAATTGGGATAAGATCCAACTTTAATTTAACTTTTGAGTCCACAGAGGCGGACTGCTCAAAAATAAATTAATTAGGTAGACAATCATGTCAATCATATCCCATATGATTCTTAGATCTTTTAATGAGATTCTTTGAGAAATCCAATTTCCAAAGCATGTTTAATCTCATCTTTTGTCTAGGACCAAAACTGTTTTGACGCCTAATTAAGTCCAACCATTTTAAACGCATATAAACCATTCAATTTAATGCACATTGCGGAGGCAAGCCCACATTAAATTAATGAACCTCATCTTGCTCATACATGAATAAGATTAATGCACCTCGCGGAGGTGAACCCACATCAAGATTACCCATGTATAAACAAGTGTTTTAATCATGGCATGGCAAAGAAGGACTTAAAACTTTCTTTGAAGGTTCATCACATATAGCATATAACACATTTATGAGCACATAATATAAACATGTTACATATCAAGTTTAGCCACTAAATTAATCCCATTAATTTAAGCATGATATTTATGTGTCATTAGTTTCTCTATAATTATGAGGATGAGACTATTTCAACTTTGGTTATTATCTCCAAATCAAGACAACAAGACGTGCGGTCGAACTAAGCCATCAGGCAACCACAATCCCGCACTAATTCAAGAAACAAGAAAGTAGTCCATGTGGCCGAAACTAAGCAATAGATGGTCTCGATGAACGTAGGCCAATTGTATTCACAATTCCACATGGATCTCCAATCATTGAATCAAGAACTTTTGTTTCTCAATTTTAGCAATTATGAACTCTTCATAATTCTAACTTCGTTTTATCTTTGAAACTTTGATTGCGATCAATTTTGGGAAACACAATCTCGATGAACGCAGATTAGACATCCAAAACTTGAACCAATCTAGGAATCACAAGACTAAAACAAATAGGAAAATCAAACCCCAAAATCCACACATAAACCAACTACCCAAAACCCATTCCAGATCAGCAAGTCTGGATTGGTTCTGTTACTGGTTTTGTCGAATTTATCGAAAATTCCATATTCAGATTTTAACCAAAATCAGAACATATTTTGACCACCGAGCGCCCGCCTGGTCTTTAGCGAGCGGGCGCCTGAATGGTCGGAATGGTATAGAATTTTAAAGTTCGAAAATTTTGTCTCAAAATTATTTTTCCCCGATTATTAAAACTTTGATCCAATCAAAAATCAATAATCGAAATAATTCAGAATCCACCATAATTTTTATTGCGATTGAATCGTGCGATTAAAGTTGCAAAAACAATAAACCACATAAAATCACAAAACACAAAAGCATCATATATTCCAATATTCATATCATGCTAGGCACATAAACAATTTATATACACATAACATGATCAAGGTATTGAAATAATCAACATGAACGGGGCTCTGATACCACTGTTGGGTTTCCAAGTAACATGCGCAGCGGAATATAGCAATAAAATTTTAAGAAACCCAAAGCCATGGATCCGTTCATATGATTAAATCAAATACAACATAGTGAATAAGGAAAAACTAACCCTTGATGACATCAAAGTTTTCTTCGGTCTTGGTGGAGAAACTTGAAGCTTTATCACGAATAAAATCACGAACTTGTAGATGATAAAATTCACCCTCTAGCGGTGTCCACACTTCGAACGAATATCAAGATGCTCCTTGATCTTGGTTGCTAGACCAATAATTATGAAACACACTTTCATAATTCAATAAAGAACTATATGGAATTTATTTGTGAATTATTTTGTTCCTCAATCAATGATAACTTAGAACAAAATAAAATCTCTCTCAAACTCTTTGAGACTCACAAAATCACTAGTAAATATGGTCTGGCCGAATTGGGGTTTTTATACACAATTAAGACCTATTCCAAATAGGTAACTTGTGCAAAAAACCTTTCCTAATCGAATTAGGAATTTTTCTGTCGGCATACCGGGCGCCCGCCTGGTCCTACCCAGGCGCCCGCTTATTTGACCAGAAGGTCCAGGCCTTTTAGAAATCATTCAGGCGCCCGCCTGGTCCAGCCCAAGCGCCCGCTTGGTTGACCAGGAAGCCCAGAATAATTCCAAAAATTCCTTTGAGGTCCTTCGACCCTAAATTCCAATACAGTTCTTTTATTTAAGAATCGTTCTATTGTGTGTGACCCTCTAGGATTATACTAAGTTGGCAATGGGCTCAAACATGATCCCATAAGATATGATTAGGTTCTAGAAAACCGTCATACCTACCCAAATAGTATAACTAGATACAAGTTCGCATTCCTTTAGAATATGTCACAATCCTTTTGTCCCTGATGTCATTGAACACAAGTCATGGTCAAACAGTCAACTTATCTTGTTCAATACTTTCTCGATTCTGAATATGTTGATAATTCAAATGCTATTGATCCAATCAATCCATTTGAGTCTGGCCGAACATTTTATCAAACATCATTCCTTCGAGGGCCCAAGCTTGACATCTCTCCGTGGAGGGACAAATCCATTTAGCTCATTATTCTTCCCAACGGGAATCCGACTATGCCAATCATACCCTTTATAACTACCGTGTTAAGGTAGCGTTTGAATATGTCAAACACAATGTTCATCAAGTGGAAGACTATAATAACTTTATGTCTAAGGATTCGAATGATATAACTAATATGAGATATATGTATGACATAGACCATGACATAAATCTCATACAGCGGGTCATGTCCAGTACCTTGTTCCAAACAAGTACCCATAAATCTAACATGATCATCTCATGATCATTTAGCCTTTATACTAGTGCTTAATAAGTACTAAGGACGGGGATTATTATAAGTAAACATGAACAACAATAATAATCAAAACATCTCTTTATTGATATGAAATAAATGATAACAATTACAACGTTTATTAAACGTGCCTAGGGCACCACTACCAACAAAAGCGGATAAGGTTGACCAAGGAGGTCAAGGGTTGACCTAGGGGGTCGAAGGCGAATGGGTTGACTTAGGGAGTTAAAGGTTGACCGAAGAGGTCAAAGGCGGGTAAGGTTGACCTAGGGGGTCAATGTTGATCTAAGAGGTCAAGGGTTGACCTAAGAGATCGGAGGTGATAAGGTTGACCTAGGAGGTCAAGGTTGACCTAAGGGGTCTGAGGTGATAAGGTTGACCTAGGTGGTCAAAGGTTGACCTAAGGGGTCGGAGGTGATAAGGTTGACCTAGGAGGTCAAGGGTTGACCTAAGGGGTCTGTGGTGATAAGGTTGACCGAGGGGGTCAAAGGTTGACCTAAAAGGTCAAAGGTGATAAGGTTAACCTAGGAGGATGAGGTTGACCTAGAGGGTCAAAGGTTGACTTAAGAGGTCAAAGATGATTAAGTTGACCTAGGGGGTCAAGGTTGACCTAAGAGGTCGAAGGCAGATGAGGTTGGCCTAGGGGGTCAAAGGTTGACTTAAACGGATAAGATTGACCTAGGGGGTCAAAGGTTGGCCTAAGAGGTCAAAGGGTGGTTAAGGTTGACCTAGGAGGTCAAAGTAGATAAGGTTGACCTAGGGGGTCAAAGGTTGACCTAGGAGGTCAAAGGCAAGGTTGACCTAAGAGGTCAAAGGTTGACCTGGGGGTCAAAGGTTGGCTTAAGAGGTCAAAGGATGGTGGGATTTTGACCAAAGCGGGTCGAGATGAAGGGTAGACCCAAATGGATCGCAATGATGGGTAGGTAACCTAGATAGGCCAGATGAGGAATTTTGATAGATGGCCCCAAGGGTTGAGCGATGGACCTTAGAGGTCGTCTAGATGCAATGCACATTTTATTTGCGAAAAGTTTTGCATTTATTACATCCTAAATGGTTGGTCTAAGGAGTGTCCTAATCTCTATGTGTGGGTTGACACGGGTAGGATAAAAGGTTCCCACGCTCGCGGAACGTACACGGTGAGTGGAGTAGACGAGTGACTCGAAAAATGTGAGGCAGTAGCGCATAAATTCCTGCACATCGAATACTCCGGGTAGTAGGGACCTGTGCAGTGCTGACACGGACTAGTGGTAGTGTGTGGCAAGAAACTAATTCTTTTAAGGATAAAAGAGAGAAGTTTTGAATGTTGAATGACGCTATGCAATGCAATGCAGGAGAAGGAAAATAATGTACAAGGGAGCATAGCAGAGTTTTGTTTGACCCTAATACTAAGGCGAAAATAACAAAGGTACAAGGATACAAGGTATA